>JAKWJA010001900.1:0-15768 GCA_027704765.1 Solanum habrochaites | reverse complement strand
AAACTAATACATATTCTATTAAATTAAAGGCAGAAATAAAAAGATGAATAAAAAAAATTATTTTTAAGTGTAATATACAAACTTTTTCGATATTGATATCAATGAGACCATGTCATCAGCCATCAAACAGCAGATCCACCAATATCTTGATCAACTTAGTTTCCATGGTTCAAAAAAATAAAATCGATAAGTGCAATGAAAATGAAACAAACAAAAGAAAAGTAATACCTTTTAAGTTCCTTACCTGTCATCGCATAAACACAGATTCCACCAATATCTGATCAACATTATTGTTTTGTTCAAAAAAATAAAATCGATTAAGTGCCAATGAAAATGAAACACAAAAAAAATAAAAAAAACTAATACCTTTTCAGTTTTGTTAGTTGTCGGTTCTCGCAAAAAACTTTCATCACTCAAGAATGATTTTTTTTTTAATCAACTCCACAAGACAAAAACCAACTTTTGGTGTCAACCTATATGCAAATTACACAATTTATAAAGAATTCGTAATCCAAGAACAATAATTAAAACATCTAAGATAATCACAAAAAAATATATGATTGTAATACTAAACATAAACCCTTCAAGTATGCTTAAGTCACTCTAGATTGGAATTTCGAAATTACTTTTCGAAAATCTGAAATTTACGGGAACATTAGATACATTGTCAGCTTGAGAAGTTGGTAAATCTGGAGGTAAACATTATGAGTTGGTTTGATTTGTCTCGCTGGTTGTTGATTTGGGAAACATTTTGGGTTTTATGTGGTATGTACAAAACCACTTTCTTCTCTTCGCAGGGGAGGTAGATCCTTTGCCAGAGACTCGTGTTGATCTCCTCAAACAATTGATCCGGTGGTTCAGAGAAAGTCTTCAATCCAGGAACTCTTGTGGGCTCCCCACATCAATATTAACATTTGATGTAGCCAGGTTCATCAGGAGTTACATGACTGGGGGTTTGAGGTAATTGCAGTGCTGACATTCCTCTACAGTTGGCTGAAATTTGTAAAGTATTGCTGAAAAAAAACAAAATATTGAATTCATTGTTAGAAACGAACTATAAAATGTATCGATAAGTACCAAAAAAAAATACTCTAAAACAATTAGTATTAATTACATCAGTGAAAAATGCTTTCCATAAACCACTTCAAATTGGGCTTTTCAGCCCAACAACTTCCAATTGCAAATTATTGGAATAAGTTTGTTCTTTAACTGCAATCTCATTATTCCAAACACAGAGGCCATTCACTAATATCCATACATTAAGTGAAGTAGGGCATACATTTAATCCATTATCATTTTTTTCTACTGATAGACTCTTGTCTAAGGAATTCATTAAACTTATGAGAAGCACTTGACCCCACGGGTACTGCGAAAAGTGCCATACTTCAAGCCATTAAAAAATCTTCAATTGGAATTGCTTGCAGTTCCCAGTGAGATATACCAAGAGGGGATGAAAAAACATGAATAGCCATCTGACGTTGATCATCAAGATCATCCAACACCCAAATAAATCGATCTAACTGAGAGTATGAGTTATTGAAACTGTAACACTTAGGCCCCGGAAAATACCTCTGAAACTAAGCCTATTCTTTTAGGAATCGGATATGTATATGTAAGAATTTAATATTTGCCAGTGAATTTTTAATCCAGTATAATTGCAAATTCTTTCATGGAAAGGTTAAGATATTTCCTTAGCATGACGATGTGAATGCTCCTCGCTAGATTATCTTGCTCCACCCTCTAAAAGGAGTAAACACTGTGATGGACCTTGGTAGATCACATTTAGGAAGATTCAAATATGAAACCAAATATACATTCCTAAATACACAGTATATACCTCAAACCCCCATTGATTCCTCTAAGTCTCTTAAATGTTGAATTGTAAGTACAACCAAACTTAAGAGAGTGTTTGGATGTTTAAACCAAAAATTCATATTCTGAAATTGAAAAAAGTTATATGGATATTAATATAACATAAAGCTTAAGATAATACATAAAATGCACAAAAAATAAAAATTGATACATAATTCTAAAAACGTATCGTAAGTCAGCCAAAAATGATACCTAACAGGACACTTTAATGCTAACTATGATACAAAAATTCAAATTCGTATTGATAACATAAGTGTAACTAACATTCTAGGCTGTATACTTTGATACTAACATGATATAGGTTGTCTACGTGATACTAACATGATACAAAAAAAGGCAAAATTCTATTTGAACATAAGTTGTAACTACAAATATAAGTTGACTAGTGAATACATTAACATAATATTAATTCTGTACTACTTGATACTTTACAATGATACAAAAAAAGGCAAATTCGTATTGAATCATAAGTGGTAACTAAAATTATAAGTGTATATACTTGATACTACATGTACAAAAATTGCAAAAGTCATAATTGATTAAACTAAGTTTAGCAACAATTATGAAGTTTGTCTAATTAGTACTAACATGATACAAAAAATGCAAAGTTATATTTGATACAAAAAAAAAGAAGAAATTCAGTACTTGAAACATGAATGACAGACTTAACTACAATTAATAATTCTGTCTACTTGGATACTAAAATGATACAAAAAAGATTCAAGTTATTTACTTGTACGTAAATATAACTATCACAATTATGTATCTGTTAGTATTTTCTGATCAGATAAATAACTCTAAAAAAAATATAATAGATACAAGAAATGAAAATTATAGTTATTAAGATCTTATTAAGCATAAACCCCAAAAGGATGTAGGTGACAGAAAGAAGGGTAATGAGGCAACTGCGTAAGAATTTAGCATAATTTTTTATTTTGAATTTCAACTTATTTATAAGTTCACTACAAATATGAGTCCTGGTTAGCATTTGCTGAATCAGACGTAACTACTCTAAAAAGTCATTAAAATGGATTACCAGGAAATTAAAATTATTATTCATTAAAGACTAGAATTAAGCATCATAACACCCCAAAAGGATGGGTGACAACGCAAGAGGATGGGCAGAGGGGTTTTGATTTACATAATTTTTTTTTTGAAGTTTGTCCAACGTATTTATACATTCGTACATACTTAAATAAACAAAGATGTACAAACAAAAAAGTATTTTTGAATAGATAAATAATCTGTAAACAAATATTTGTTCTGATAACAACAAAAAACATCGCAGTGACAAAAAAACAAAAGTATAAAAAAAAATACCGAAAATACTTACGGTGCAGTGGAGGTCGGATATGGCTCATATTTGCCAGCTTTTCTACCCCTCTTCTTGGGGCTGTCTTTGCATGTGCCCTTTTTGTGTTTTATGATTCTCGAACTTCTGGTTATCCATGTAGAAAAAAAATGGCGGACAGAGATGTCGGACAGATTTAACGAAGGCGTAGGACGGAGGCGGACAAATTAGACGGACGGCGTCGGACGGAGATCACAAAATCGTTGATTTTTCAAAAGGATGACAAGGTTAGTGTGAAACATGGACTTGATCAGCACACTAGAGGAAGGCTGACAGACGAAAATCAAATGCGCGGTATGACGGAGAAAGAAAATGGCAGATAACTTAGAGGAAGGCGCACGGACGGATAAGGAAATTCAAGAGAGAGGAATGACTGATGAAAAAATGGCGACACTAAGAGAGGAAGATGAACAGATTAGTAATTAATTAGTGGAGTGGTGTTGTGATGAAAAAGGTTTTTTTATTTGTGGAAAAACAAGGTTTAAAATAAGGAAGATTTAATTGTAGTTAGGATTCATTATGGGAGTAGTGTATGGGTATTAGTATTTTATTTGGGGGAAAGTAAAGAGTTAATTAGGGAGTATAATTAGGGGTAGGTAGATTTAATTGGTTGTTGATTAATTAGGAATTCTAATGTTTAATTGATAGGTATCTGTTAGATTAAATTTATTAAAAAATAGGGATTTTAGTATTTTTAAAAAAAGAAGGGAAATATGAGAGAAATGTGTAAACTTAGTTGTATTATTCATGTAATTATTCCTTAAACTTTTAACACCATCCGCAAGCCACCTCCTAAAATCGACCCCAACCATTTTCTTTCCTGGACCCAGGCCCCATCCCATTTTCACCTTTCATCCTCCTTTCACCCTGAGCCAAAAGCCGAATACCAACAAACCCAGCGACAACACAATCCCCGAAAAACAACCCAGAAACACAGCAAAAGCGGGAAACACAGAACATCGAAAATCCCCTACCCCACCTCGAGTCTCTTCCCCACGCTCCTCTCCTTCTCTCCACGAGCGTGGACGAGAAGGGTCAGCAACGGAAACTGCGTGTAGCAGGTGTTGTTCCTGTCGTTTCTCCCGCATACGTCCTCTTACTCGTTTCGAATTCAAAATGGTGGGGAGAATCTAGAATTTGAACCAGCTCTTTTCAGGATTTCCCCACTCTCAATCGTTTCAAATGCTATATTACTATTGCCATACTCACGTCGTGAAGGGAAGATTTTTTTTATGTTGGAAATTTGGGAAGGAGATTTCTGGGTCGGTTCTACTGTTGCTGAGAGATTTTGTTTAAAAAATTGTGGGGAATTTTGGTTGGAATTTGTCGAATTTGTGATAGGTTCTGTCTATTAGGAAGACAAGAACAGAAGAGGGGTGGGAGTTTAGAGGAAGAGTGAGTGAAACTGAAAGAAGAGCGATTATAAAATTACCGTTTATGAGAGTATCGGAGTAGAAGGTTTGGACAGGGTTGGGGGTAGGGGATGGTGGGATTGTGGGTGGGGTGGAGGGATAAGGCGGGGTGTAGTTGGGGGTGTCAGTGAGCGGAGGGGGGGGGGGGGGGGGAGGGGGGAGGGTGGTGTGTTGCTGGGTCGTCGGTACGTGGTAGGGTGCCTTGGGGGGGTTCGTTCCATCTGGGCCGTTCTCTTTGTTTTTTTTTAGAACTGTTAGCCGAAGCGATTCGAAACAGAGCTTCGCTTCCGTTTCGATTAAGACAGCGTATTCTCGTTCCGGTGATACTAAGTTCGCGGTGGAAGTTCGTCGCTTGTTGTCGCTCGTTCTCGTCTCAGTCGCTGTCCGGAAAAGGTATCGTTTATCCCTTCTAAGCTTCCCTCACTTATGCTGTTTTGATGCGATGATTCCCCGCTGTGACGGGTGTGTTTTGTTGATAGTATAAGTTATTGTCTGCAATGGTGTTGATGTATTTGCTGGCTTTTTCTGCTTTGTCTTGGATCAAAAGGTGTTGAGATTTCCGAATGTCGAGTGTATGTGATTGGTCTTGTATGTTTTGGCAATGGTTCGATTTTCATCCTGGCTGTGTTGTTTTATCTTGCAACATGTCAACTTTAGCATGATCTTATTCTCTTTGGGAAGGGCCTTAGCTATGCTGCGATTTTCCTTCAAATATATTCTTTGTTTCGTAATCTTTAAACATGCTACTTCAATCTTTCGAAATCTTTAAACATGCTACTTCGAGATTGAGCTTATATTTATGATTATGTTAATGTTTGTAAAGCTGGAGAAAGTGGCACTAGCTTACTTTTGGAATATGTTTCCCACATTAGTACACTCAAATCTTGGCAAAAAATGTAAATTTTTGTGTATTCTTATTTGTTTTGAATATATTATTTTTAATACATTATAGTATTGTTTTGCAGATTTTGACTTATATTTTGTTTTCATGTGTTGACTTTGTTTTTTTTTTTTTTTTTTTTTTATGAAAACATATATGGTTTCCCTTTTTTTTTTCTTGTTTATTTTATTTTGTGTACGTCTTTGTCTTTTAAGTTGCAATATGTTCTTTTGTTTGTTATGTGTTTTGTGTGTCATCCATACATATTTTCTATGAAAAAATAATCGGGATGTTGGTAAAATTATTTTTGTGCATAGTTACTAGTTATTTTTATTTTTATGTAGTTATTTTTTTCTTCTTTACGGTAATATGTTATTTTGTTGTTTGCCAGGATTGACTAGATTATGCTTGTTTTTGTGTTTGTTTTTTTTTTGTTTGGTTTGATTTTTTGTTTTATTTGTTTTCGAAAGGAATTTAGCTTGATATCTTATTGTGTTAAAAAGTATTTGTTGTCTCCGAAAGGTAGCGTCTTGATTAGATCATTTTATTTTGGTTCGTTTGCTCGATATTAGGATGGATTTGAAGTGTTTTGGTCCTTCCATCAATGAAGTGTAGAATGTGGTAAAGGTGAAGGGAATTAATAGTACAAGAATAGAGAAATAGTTTGATTTCATTGTGTATTTGGAGTTGCATTATTTGCAGATTCATTATTGGGCCATGTGATTACGTGTCTCTAATTGAAAATCTGAAAAATTACATGTAGAAGAGAGAGCATTCCCTATTTACTTTCCTATTTCATTGTGGCATGTAAAATCCGTTTGGGGGCTCTCTATGAACTCTCACTTATGCGATTCGAGAGAGTCTTAAAGACTCACATCTTTCCTATTATCGAGTCAACCCACCAAGGCATGATGTACAAATCGAATTCCATGAAGACCGAAGGAGCTTGAGGAAGGCGAATTGAGAGAATTTATTTATGCTTATTTTTGTATTTTTATTTGTAATGGGCCTAAGCCCTTGTCGTTTTATTTTCTTGTATTTTATTTTATATGTTTAGATTAGGACAGGTGGAAAATGGAGTAAAAACCCCAAAAACAGGTGGGTTCAAAACTCGGTCAAGGCGAACAGAACCCGAGTTTGGACCCAAATCTCTCTCTCTATCTCTCTTTGCTATTTGTTGACGTCTTGTTTTAAATGTCGTTAGCTTAGGATTAGAAGAATCCAAACCCCATCAAACGCCTTTTGCTTTATCAAACTCGAAACAATAAAATTTCAAAAAAATTGTAAAGTTGCCTAGGTTAAAACAATCTTAAGAAAATTCGCCAAACGTAAATTAAAATAGTTCAAAAGTTAATGCCGGAAAAAACCTTTTAAGCGGAGCGTTTAGGGGCCCTAAACACCTTCCTAAGACGCTAGTAAGAATTCCCGAACCCTAAAAAATGTTTTCAAAATCATTTTCTGTTTAGATTGTTGTAGAAACGAGTTTTCTTGATTTTTCTTAAAAATTAAGTGGCGACTCCTAAAAAGTCAAAAATACCCTTAAAAATAAAACAAACTCTTTTCAAAAATCACCCTTTTTCGATAAAACACACAATTTAAAAGAGGAAAAAAAAAGATTGTACGAGAGAGGCACAATCGGCGCAGCAAGAAAAACACTTCCTGCTTCAGGTAAATTTCAGATCACATTCTTATAATGTAAAGTAATTGCCAAGAGTAGCAGTATACATTAATATAATATTATTTATTTAAGAAAGAATCATGTATGTGTTTGTTTAGAAAAAAATGTCGGCCAAAACAAATAATAGCAGCCTGTTGTATTTAGTTATGATTATTATTTAATGAATTTAAGGTTCCAATAATGAGCTAATCATTTGAAACTTAAGATTTTGATAAGTTTTGGACAATGTGGGTATGTTTATGTATATTGAATCATTACTGCGTTATGCATAGTGATTCATGTTTGGTTGGAAATTATCATGATAGTTATTTTCTCATTAATTTAGGTTTGCATATTTGAGATAGGTAAATTAAATATTAGTATAGTATATTATAACTAATATCATTAGAATTATGTTATCGGAGAATTTAAGGATTTAATCATAAACTTGAAATTCAGAAAATAGAGATTGGATCAATTGGTGGCATAAAAAATTTAGGCCCAATTCCCTATATAAATGTTGAATGAGTTTTGGGTTCTAAGCTAGAGATTTTATAGCAATGTGAATGTTGTTAGTTTCGAAAATCATATATGTTATTATTTTTGAAATAGATTTATTGGTTTGGAAGTCAACCATTTAAAAGGGAAGCTCAAGTTTTGGAGTCATTGTTCGACTATTTGAGGGCAAAGGGATTTCCAATCTTGTTAAGTGTATGAAATGCGTGTATTTTCCTTGTGGTATATGTTTGGGAGTACGAAATGGTGAGGGTTGACTTGTCCACATTGTTAATTCTACATGATTAGAAAACAGGGATAACAAAAGGCAAGTGATTAATTGTATGTGTGATGTGTTAAAAAGGTTGAGTTGAAAGGCTTATTGAATCATTGTTGATGTAACTTCATGTTGGTGTGGTTGTGAATGTGCGATGTTATGAAAATGGTCATCTCCTCATTTTTCTGTGAACTTGTCATCCGCATTAGTCTTGAGGCCTTAGTTGTGAAAAGTGTTTGTGCATTGAGAAAGATGAGTACTTAGAGGACTGTCACCACTCTTCGAGGGACGGATCGCGCGCCGGATGGATACTATATTTCGAGGGGACCGTATCGCGCGCCGCGATGTTACTATTACGAGGGTCGTGTCGATGCGCCGCGACAGAGCATGGAACAGATATGTCCCCCATGGGGGTCCCGGCACTGAGGACAGGGGTGTGTATCCAACTAAGGTCAGGACATGCATCATGATCTTGGACATTGCATTCCATGGACATTTGACATACTTATCATTAGTGAACTTGATACCGTGTTTTGTTGCTCTTATGATTGCACTTTCTACGGAACGTGATTGATCAATATTGAGCTTGTTATGGGGACCTGTAATTTGTTGAAGTATTGTTGTTGAGGATATGTAATTTGTTGAGAGTATTTTGTGGAGGATGGTAAATTGTTTGACAGTGTTGTTGTTGAGAAATGTTAATTTGTTAAGTGTTGTGTGAGCTAATGCTAGGTTAAATTGTGAGCTATTGGTTGGGTTGAATGCAGGTTGTTAGTTGTGGGGGTTCGGTTGGGGGTGGTAGGGAAGTACCCGTATTTCATTCCCCTTAGCTTGTGTTTAAGGTTTACTTGCTGAGTACCGTGTGGTGGTACTCACCCTTGCTTCTAAAAATTTTTTTTGTTAGGTTATGGCCTGGATTTTTATTGTACATGCATTCTTTCTCTTCCGAGGCTTCTGGAGATTTGTGAGTACCTTGTTTCCATTTCAGCAGACTTACATCTCCTATATTATGATCTTGTTTATTCTAGAAAACAAAGTTCATTTGAGACTTGAGTTTTTCTTTTGAATCAATTGTAATACTTTAGAGGCTTCTACACGTGACTACCAGGTTTTGGGGTTTTTAATAAGTTACTTATATTTTATTTACGCATTTATGTAATGGGTTGGTTTTAGGCTGACTTGTATTGGTGGGATAAGACGCGTGGCATCACGTCCATTTTGGGTCGTGACATTTGTAGTAATGTTCCAATACCATATTAGTTTATATTATTGTATAATAAGTTATTTTAATCTTAAAATTAAGTAAATTTCACAATTAAACTCATTCTAATGTAATTGAGTATTTTTTTGAAGTATTGTAATATTTATTTTGTTAAATATATTTTAATGAAAATATTCCTCGAAGTTTTCAAATAAAATAAGTTCTTAGATTAAAAAAAAGCTTCCATTTAAATTATATTTAGAAAAGTTCAAGTATGCATTCCTCAATCTCCAATCAAATTCACAATAATAAAATCCCAATTAATTGTACAAATAAAAAATTCTCAAGAAATAGATTCCCAACAAAATTCGTTGAATACAAATCTCAGATAATATCACATATAAAATTATTTTAAAATAATTTTTTAAGTAATTATTTCTATCTGGATCGACAATAAGTTTATTTGGAAATTTTCTTTCAAACAAATTAAAAAATAATTTGTTTCCATAACTTGCGAATTTACATATGAAAATGATATTTGCAAATTATTTGCCCTGAATAATTCCCATGTAATAAATTTGCAAAAATGATGCCAAATTACCTACCAATTTTCTTGGGAGATATTTTTCGCAGGAAAAAAAATTCAAAATTTAGGAATTTTTTATATTCGCATGAAAAATCGTAGAAAATTTCTGCGAAAATAATCCCCAAGTACCCTTTTATGCCACACAATCATAACACTATAAATTCCGTTAAAACTAAAAGGTAATAACATTTTTTATTTTGTTCAGCATAGAACAACATTAAATTATATATCGAATCAATATTTTTCTGTTTCTTTTTTTTTTTTGGATGAAATTAATATTATTTAATAGAAAATTTGTTATACAGATTATGAAGCATACAAAGGAAGTGAGTCTTTTTTTTATATTGGTGCCCTTTCTTGTGCTTCTGTTGGGACCTTAGCCTCTATTAACAACAATAACAATTATGCAATACTATAGGGACTAAGCTTGCTATTTTTCCATTATAAAAATAGGTTAAGCCATTAATATTGTAGTGTTTGTTACGTTTAGAAGACGTTCATAGTTAAAGATAATATCATTTTAAAATTTAAATATTTGATAATCTAATTAGTTTAAGCTTGAAATCTCTAAAAAAAAAATATTAAAACATTATAGATTCGAATTGAAGCTGAGTTAGACAAATTAAGAAATGGCAAGTAATTGCAAACTTGATTGGCTATGACTTTTAATTAAAATTACAGCAATTGTTTTTTAGAAAATAGTAAAATATTGAAAACCTGTGCATAATAATTAACAAGAGATTGTTTGACATTGCTCTTGGGAACTTTGAAACATTTTTTAGGAGAAAAAAAATAGGTATTTGGTAAAATTATTCAAAACTGAAATAGATGCAATTTTTCTGCTATCGAGAAGAAACTTCTTAATAAAAAAAAAACAGAAGCAAAACAAGACATTATTTTTTTCAAGACTAAAAAATTCCTTTTATATATATCTCTTATTAATTAATTAACTATATCTCATATGCTTGGGTAAGTTTCATTTAATAATTATATTTTTCATTTTTATATAATAAATTTTATATTTTGTTTTACGTTTATGCATTTTTTTTTATTTTTTTTGTAGAAAAAGAAAAGAAAACAATCAAAGATTTCAAACTAAAAATGAATATATTGGACTGAAAGTTTGAAACCTAACAACAAAAAATTTAATTTAATTTTTGAAAAGATGATGTTAAACTCCGTGTCCTTCTACTTAAGTAATTTACAATATTAAAAAGTACTGAAATACTTGTCCTTTATCGTAATTCGACTCTCAAATACACTTTTTTTTTAAAAATTAGGCAATTACAATTTGCTTATAAAAAATATTTTTCTAATGAATTAACCAAACAAAAATTGTTTTTTTTCTCAAAAGCACTTTTTCTAAGAAACTATTTTTAAAAAGTGCTTCCAAACATAAGTAATTTTTAACATCAATGCCAGACAGGCTTTTAGTGACTTGATCTAAAATATATACCAATACTTTTAGGATAATATGTTTTGCTTACCCATCTAACACAAGAAAATAATAAAACATTTATTTATTTTCTAGAAATCTAATTTTTTCACGGACTACACACAAACACACCATATCTATATGAAGAAAATAATATATATATATAATATATATATAGTAGTAGTGTATTTTATGTTATTTTGATTGTAGTCCGACTAAAACACACCTTTTATATATTGTAAATTAGATGAGGAGTTTTGCCTCATTCTTCTATGAGTTCTTGATTTTATGTTGCATTTCTTTTCTTCTTCTTCTTATATATTTTTAGTGTTCATTTCGTGCTCTTTTGTAAACTCGAGCACAATAAAAGTTTGGCGGATTGAATATGGATCAACATAAAATGATTAATTAGTCAATTTATTTTTATTTTATATGGATAAAAATAAATTAAATAATAAATGAATTTGGTAAAATACAAGTTTATTCATATTTATATATTTTTCATGGTAAATAATATTACTTTCGAATTAGTCGTTCTTTTTGGATGAAAAATATTGAAAATTTTTATGTTAGTTTATTATATCATAAAAGTAAAAAAAAAAAAAAAAAGAAAAGAAGAAGAATATTCTATAACTTTCAACAAAAAAAGTAAAATCAAATATTCGATATATTAAATGAGGACCATTAGAGGAGGGTGATGTGGCACCTCTTTGGCCCCATTTGCAGTTAGGGTGTTTCATCTTTGGGTTTAAAAAAAGAATTATTATAATTAATAAAAAATTACTTTAGCAATTATTATAGAAATAAAGATTTATTAAAAATGTGGGTCATTTATAACAAACCAACTCTCTCATATTTGTTATTTATGTATCTCACTTATAATTAAAAGAGAAACAGAATTTATTATTTTTTGACTTTTTTAAATTTAAATTAATTATTTTATTGAAAAATTATTACTTCATTTAAAAAAATTAAAATACATACTTTATTAAGGTATGAAACAATTTATACTAAGAAAAAAATTCTATATTTTTTTTCTATTTGTTTATCCACTTCTAATCATGAAATTATATTTTATTTTTTTTACATTTTTAAGTATTTTATTTTTATTTTTGGATTTATTCACTAGGAGTTACTCCCATGAGTTTGTCCTTCATAATTTTTACGTTTAATTAATATTCCATAACCTCATAATTTTGGATATTCATTAACCCCAATTTAAATTTATAAGTTTTTATGTGTCTTAGAAATCCTTTATTTGCGATAAAATTTATTATTGGTTTAGTGAAAGATTCACTTTTCCACAATATTCTTTCTTTTTCATCATATAAAGTAAGAAAGTATTAATTGAACTTTTATTTTCTCTATTTTTGTCTATGAAAGTGTATTTGATTTGTGAAGAAACTAACATGTACCAAAAAAAAAAGTACATGAAGTTAATCAAGATATCATCTCAAGTCCTTATTTTTTTCATTTCCTTTATTTTGTCTACATAGATTCATAATTGATTTGATTGAGATGCACATTACAAAGTTATATTTCTCCTCCATCATACCTGTGTTTTGTGAATTTAGCTAACAGGTAACAAAAAAAAAACGTATATGAAAGGTAAGATATATTTCACATTGCTTAAGTCTTTCTTTTTATTTTATGGGACTTAGACATGCTTTCTTTAATATATATTTATGTTTGTATTATAATTTAATCAAGTAAGTATGATTAAAAAAAATCTTCTTTAATTCTTAAACAATGTTTTGGCCGATGCAATTACTTTTTTTAATAGTTAGTTTTCCATATAATAATATAGTTTGATTATAATATTTGTTAGATTTCAGAAATAATTATTTAGTATTGTGATACATTGAAGATAATCCTGATTTAAATATGGTGGATATTTCGTCTTTTGTGACATAATTATGTTAAATTAGTATATGTTTTTTTTGTTGCCAGTAGGTTGCATATATGAAGAGTTGACATTGAATCAAAACATATGACGGATCTCTTTGCAATAGGAAGATGTACAAGGGAAACAAATTAGCTAACTTACAGATTATTTTTTCCTTTAAAATTTATTAGCAATTAAGTACTTTTGGCTAGAGTTTTTAAAGTTTTTAATTTAGTAAATAATTTAGCCTAAATGTATTATATTGTCAATTACTAATCATTTGATCCTTTTAAGTATTCATTTTCTCTTTGTTATAAACAAAAATATTAATTATTCATTTTAAACAACAACAAAATTTATGATGATTAGTTTCACTTTTATTATAAAATTATAAAAAGTAATTGAAAAATATATTTATTTCATGATGTCATTTTTTTGCGTATGTAACAATCTGTCGTCGTTCTTTTTGCTTTGTTGAAACTGTATTTATAAATTTTTAGTAGTCACAATTATTATATTTTCTGTGTCTATCATTTTTGTTGATTTGCACCACCTTATTTTTAATTTTTTTTATTTTACAAATAAAAATCAATACTATAATTAGTAATACATTTAGTGGCTAATAAAAATTATACATTTGAATTATTTAGAACTTCATGTCTCTTCATTACTGTAAAGTGGAATATAAATATGAATCATGACTTTTATATGCTTCATTTTTCAAAAAATCGTAACAAGTTTTAAAATAATGTTTAAATAAATTTTATAATAAGCAAGTGTAATAATAAAATAAAAAGAAAACAAATTTTATTTTGACGAAATCCAGGTTAGATAGAACATCACTACTACTAGAAAAAGGATAGAGAAAATTAAAATCTAAAATATTTTCACCTAATACCAATATATTGTTATTTCAACATTATTATCCTTATTCACATTTTATTCACCACGGTGAAGGTTTTGTTCTAATATTGACATATACAAAACAAATAAATATATTTTAATGTTTTTTTAAAAAAGTCATTAATATCGCAGACGGAGGAAATATAAATATATCTATATATTCGATACTAACCTAAATCTTATATATTTTCATATTTATTTATCTTATAAATATTTCACATAAATTCGCGCGAAGCGCGAATAGTTTCACTAGTTTATATAATAAACAAAGGAAAAAAATAATTTTCAAATCAAAAATTCAAAAAACTTACTTTTCTATCCACTATAAAATGAATAATTAGTTTCACGGAAGAACATAATAGAAAAAAGAAAGTTACAATGAATTTTTAGTGATATTTTGAATTTTGAATGAGTAAAGTTGAAAGCTTAACCCATTTGGCTTAATTGCTATTTCACCGAGATGAATACTCATCTCAAAATCTATTAGAATGGAAAGGATTTCAATGTCATTAATAAAAACATTAGACATGTATTCAAATATTTTTTAAGATTACATTATTTTGGTAAACAAATTAATTAAACCAAAGCCACTCAAAAATAATCTTTTAATACGAGGAAAAAAAGAACAGAAATGTCATATGTTGCAATGAAAAATGACACAAAAACTAGTATGAATCTCAAATATTTTGATACCCCAATTGAAATTAATTTTCGTAGCTTAAAATGTTATTATATTTGTTGGAATAAATAACAATTAAATTTTATAACCAATGTATTTTGTTGGTATTGTAAATTCAAAATTGTATATTACTATAGTTTATATAGTACACATAAATTAATTTGAATTAATTTTGAAAAGTTTTTAATCAGGTATAATACATTTAATAAGAAAAAAATACGCAACAATTATTTCTAATACATTTGAATACCATTAAATATAAAGCAACGTTAAAAGGGCAATAATCATTGTATCATCCGAGATTGATTAATAGATGTCAATTTTTTTTAATAAACTATCTGGATATATATTATTTTTTTAACAGATTGGATGATTTAGCGTAATGGAGGAAAATTTAAGATCCTCACACGTATTTTGAAATCAATGCTTTGTACCTTTTGATTTTCAAAAATGAACTTTATATCATTGACATGTTATCTAATAATGTTTTTGTTTTGAAAAGAAAAAAAAATAATTTTTAACCTCCAAAAAAACTTGATCAAACAAGCTAATTAAATTAAAAAAGTTATTAATGAGGACCACAACTTTTTATTTTGGTGTTTTCCTTCAATACAATGTTGTAAATGCTAAATTGATTCAAATTTCAATGTGGACTTGTGCTTGTAGGGGACAAGTTCTACATCGACTACGTTTGATTACTGTGGACTTATGCTACCATTAGGGATGACTAAGGAGTAGGGCCGCTTACGTTCGTGCCCCCTCACGCCTATTTCAACTCTACTCCTCCGTGTCTCCATATAACCAACAAAAAAATTTAATTCCTCTGCTCTGCACTGTGTAGATCCGCCACATATATTTTTTGAAAGAAAATTGTGTTTTGGCAAATTTTGGGTTGTGATTTGTTATTTTTTAAACTTGTGAAGCGTTATTTCCTAAATGTATCAAGTTCCATATCACTTAATTTTTAAACTCGTGCTGCCCCGTTTCATTGTCATCCCTAAGGAAATCGGATTACTTGTGGCAAACATATACATTGTATGCGAATGTGTGCTTACTATCATTAACTTCAAGTGAATGATACAAATATTAATTCTTGCTTAATTTGTTGCTGTGATGGTATAACATACGTTTTTGA
>JAKWJA010001899.1:0-69135 GCA_027704765.1 Solanum habrochaites | reverse complement strand
CGATTTGGCGTTGGCTGCGGTAGTTTTGCATTAAAGCATGGAACACTATCTATAGGGGTAATGTGAAGTCTATAACGGATCATCGTAGCCTACAATAATAATGTCTTTTACTTCGGAAAGGATTTGAATTTGAGACATAGGAGATGGATTGAACGACTAAAGGACTATACGAATCACCACTCTTGTATCATCCGGGAAAGGCTAATGTTGTGGCACGCTTAAGTAGAACGCGGGGAGCATGGGTAGTCTATCTCTACTTTTAATTTTCTAGACGCCATTTGCTAGAGAGGGTTCAGACTCTGCTAACGACTTTAGAGGTTAGATAAATGAGAAGGGAGGATTGTTTGTTGTGGGTGAGGCAAGATTTCTTTTCTTGACAAGACCAGGAAAACAGTTTGATTGAGAGAAACTAAGCCGAATTCGGGTATGGTGTGAGAGAGAGCTACAAGAGCGATCATAGACGAGGAAGCGTTTTGAGAATTAAGAAAGGGTATGTGTGGCCCCGTGTCGATGATTTGTCCACACCCATTCTTAACAGAGGCTCATATTCCGATGTTCTATAACATCCTTGTGCAACAAGATGTATCGTGACCTAAGCAAAACACTTTTGGTGGATAGAATGAAGCGCAGACCATTGGTGATTTTGTTGCAAATGTCCAAATTGCAGCAAGTGAAGTATGAACACCAGAGGCCCCCGAGGAACACTTCAGAGAATGCCCCTTCCTGAATGGAAGTGGGAGAGAAATTGCAATGTCTTTGTGGTTGGTGTTTCCCAAACAATGGGTAAGTAGACTCCATTTGGGTAATTGTTGACAATTAACTAAGTCTGCTCATTTCATTCCGGTTAAAGTGACCTACAATGCAGGACTAGCCAAAATCTAATTTCAGAAATTGTTTCGGTTTTGCATGGAGTTCCACTTTCCATCATATCGGATATGAGGTAACGCATTTACGCTAAGTTTTGGAGAACATTGCATGCTGAATAGGTACTAGGTTGGACCTAGTACTGAATGTTTCATCACTCCTCAGAGCTGATGTGGGGCAGTCTGAGCGAAGGGGAACAATTCAGGGTGTTGTAAATATGCTTCGGCATGTGTGATAGAAATTTGTGGTCATTGGGATAACTCTTACCCTTAGCAAGTTTTTCATACAATTAATACTTCATTCGGTATTGATATGGCTCCATTCGAAGCAGTGTATGGGAGGAGAAGTAGGTCCCATTGGTTGGTTTGATGCGTTCGAGGTTTAGACCTTGGGGGTACTGACTTTTGCAGGGATTCGTCTAGGAGGTGAAATCTTTCAAGAACAGCTTTTAGACGGCTCAAAGTAGGCAAAAGGGAGATGGCAGACCGAAGGTTAGGGACTTTGGAGTTCATGGAGGCGAGCAAGTTTTTGCTGAAGGTTTTCACCCATGAGGTGGTGATGCGATTTGGTAAAAAAGAGGTAATAAGCCGCGAGGTATATTGGTCCTTTGAATCCTGAAGCGAGTAGGGGGTGGCTTAGAAATTAGCCTTTCATCACAGGGGGGCTGTCAGATTTTCTCTGGATTTCATAGGTGCACTGTTGAAAGATACCCATTGGTGGATGGAACTACAATCATTCGTTGGGATTCAGTTCGTCTTGATTAAAACTTGTCTTTGAGGAGAGCCTGTTGGCATTTTAGATAGAGAAATTCGCAAGTTTGAGGTCAAGGGAGATTGCATCCATCAACGTTCAATGTAAGATCCGACAAATTGAAGAATCCCACTTGGGAGAGGAGGCCCCGATATTGCAAGAAAGATACCCACACCTGTTTACGGATTCGGTACTCCTTTTCGTCCCTTGTTTTTTTCTTTCCTTTCTTTGATCGTTCGAGGATTACACGATGGGTAAAATTGGTACTATTGTAACGACCTGTTTAGGAGTGTTTTGAGCAGCATATTTTATTTCGGGAAAAACTGGCTAGTCGACGGACCCCACGCGGCCGTCATGGCACGACTGACCGTCGAGGGGGTCTAATCCAAAAACTGGAATTTCTGAAATTTGGGTACTTAATCGACTCTCTGAACGTCACGACGGAATGGCAGGACTGACGTAGTGGTGGGGGTGGGAATATTAAGAATAGGGTGAGAAGGTAGGTGGACTAGGATTGAGTGGTGGAGGAAAAGGAAGGGACGGACCGTCACAGGATGACGGGCCGTCACAGAATCCTTCAGTGAACTTTCAGTCTCTGAACTCTGTGACGGACACAGGAGGACCGCGCAAAGGCACGCCGCCCTTCCCCTGCGTAAGTCCTCCCGCTTCTTCGGATTGCTATAAATGTTTTAAAGGGACGTTTTGGACATTTCCGCTAATTTATAAAGTAGTTTTGGTTAATGTTAATCAATCTAATTCTTAACTTGGGGGTTAAACGAGATAACCTTATATTAATTAGTGGGTTTTATTTGGTCATCTTTATACTTAATATATGTTAAATTAGGGTAAAAGAAAGAGGTTTTGAAGAAGAAAAAATAGAAAGAACAGAGAAGAGGAGAGAGAACGATCGAGGAGGGAGAAACGAATAGGCAAGCAAAGACTTTGAAGATTAGCTTTTTGCTTATCACGAATCTTTCGGTGGAGGTAGGTTATGGTTTTTATACTATTCGTCAGTAAAACTTTAAATAGCGAATGTATGTATTGGGTAGTGTTGTTATAACCCTTTCTATGTCTTAATTATGTGTTTTGCAGTTGTGATTAGTATAATTGTGATAAAAAGCATGTATGAAGCTATTGAATCCTAAACTTGAAAGAAACCCTAATACTACTTGTTAAAATAATGCCTTGGTATAAAGCAAGACTTGATGAAAGAAAGTAGTGAGTTAGGGGATCGGTGCCACGTTCGCGTACCAGGTATATATGAGGATCGGAGTGTCACGTTTCGACACCAGGATAGAATATGGATCGGGTGCCACTTCCTAGGTACCAGGATCGTAATGAGGATCGGAGTGTTCACTTTCGACACCAGAGATAGAATATGGATGGTTGCCACGTTTCCCGGTACCCAAGGATACGTATATGAGGATCGGAGTGTCACGTTCCGACATCAGGTGATAGAATAGTAGGATCGGGTGCATCGTTACGATACAAGGATAGTAATGAGGATCGGAGTGTCACGCTTCGACACCGGATAGTATATGGATCGGGTGGCACGTTCCGTACAGGATAGTATATGACGGATCAGAGTGCCACGTTCCGGGCCTCAGGATTAGTAAGAGGATGAATCCTTGAAATATGTTACTAATACTCAAAATTAATGAACCTAAATTCCCAAACGACGTATAATGGGGAGGGAGGTCGTTGAGTTACCTCATTGATGTGGCCTGTGTGTTGCGACCAAGGTATGTAATTGTTGTAAATGCGCATTGTTGCGTTGTTGTATTGATTTTGTGATATTATGCTGTATTATATACTTGTTTTCTATTTTGGAGTTGGCCGATGATACAGCTACTCAGTACTTTGTGTTTGTACAACCCCTACTTGAGTTTTCTTTTTGAATTATTTGTGGGTGCAAGCCAAACTGCCGTCGTCTTCAACTCTCAACCGAACTTTAGCCAGTCTTCATACAAAACAAAAACGGATTCTAGGGTGAGCAAATGCTTCTAGCTTGGACTGGTCTTCATCTTCATGTTTGAGCCTTGAACTTCCGGCATGGACTAGCTTTTTACTTATTTTAGCTTCTTAGAATATCTTAGTTTAGATTATGTCATAGATGTTCTTGTGGCGATACTTCCAGGTCTTTGGGAATAATAGATGTTGAATTTTAGAAGTTATTGAATTGATTTGTATTAATGGATTTTTAAGTCTTCTCGCATTTCTCCTTTTATTATTGGTAAACGTTTGAAATTGTATGGGTTGGTTCGCTCACATAGTAGGATCAGTAGTGTGGGTAGCCAGTCGCGGCCCGATTTGGGTCGTGAAAAAATTTATCAAAAGAATTATCAATCTATGAGAATTTGTCTCCTATGCAATATTCGCTTGATATGCGTCGTTACAACTATAAGTTCCATTCATATGAAAATTTTCGCCAAGCATCTTGGGATACAACAATACAAAGGTTAAATCGTAAAGACTATAGAAATATTTTCATAAATGTTTAAAACAATTGAACACTAAAATATAATTTAATCATATCGGGTATCTAAAATGTCAAAAGATTCATCATCAGAGATATATCAGAAGATATCTATTTTGCATTGTCGTCACATGTGCTTGAGTAAATTCCACCATAGATTTAAGATTTTTCAGATCTCGAACTAAGATATCCTCCTGTATAGATATATAAAGGTATAGATGTTGAATTTTGAAAATCCCTATGAATTGTGTACAAATTGGGAAGTTTAACTTTAATTGAATTTGAATAGATTAGATTAATTCAGTTATGTTTATTACAAGAAAAATTGTACTATATAATAGCAAACTAATAAACTAAAATAAATGGAGTAGCTAGGGTGTATAACTTAATTGCGGCTCCATAGCAAACGTTTGCAAAAAATTGTCATGCGCCTTTCTCCCAAATATCTCACTCCGCCACTCTCGCCTCCAATCTCTCCGCTCGCTTGCCCTCACTTTTATACACAACCCAAGGTATGTAATAAAAATTGTTTTAATTGTCATAAAGCAGAAAAAATTTGTATAATACATATATTTTTGTTTCCCCTCCCTCTTCCCCTCCCCATATATCGCTCGACCACTCTCGCTCCGAATTCGCTCGCACTCTCTCGAATCTCGTCGCCACCCCGCCTTTCTCATGATAAAACAGAGACGAAATGTATAAATTGGCATTTTCTTTGTATAAAAGCGTGAAGAAAAGTTGTATATAACATAGCAAGTACATCTATATTTTTCGTCCGTTACACCTTATAATTATACAATAAAAATACTCCCCTGTCTGTTTCTTTTGCTTTACTCTCTTTCTCGTTTTATACAATTTTCAAATTGTATCTATTTCTCATCGTCTCTCATTTTATATAATGTCGACTTATGTATATTCTTGCTCAAGTCTCTTTTGTTGTTTCTTTCTCTCTTTCTCATTTTAGACAATTCAATTGTATATAATCGTTGTATAAACTTATAATAATAAAATTCGATTTCATACCTAACTTCCGTTTTTATACATTCTATGCCCAAGTGTCTCTTTCTGTGTTCTTGTTTTTATAACTTCTGTTTTATAACCAATTTGATTCCAACGTAGATTGTATAAGCAAATTACACAGTTTTTATGTTTGCTATTGAGCGCATTATGCCAACTTGGTATATCATACAAAATATGAGTTTTTTTATTTATGTGAAAGTTGCACTCTTTTAATGATGTGCCATAATTTGGGATAACTTTTTAAAGTAAAATATAAATTATAAAAAGGAAACATATTTATCCAATAAACCCAAAAAAATTGTTCATATAGCTTTTATTATTTTATAGATTATATGATAGACTTTGCATTACAACTTTACCAAACAGTTAATTTTAAGATGTTTAAATATTAAATAACCTCAACCGATAAGAATAACTTAAATTCAATTTTCTCAAATTTGATTTTTAAAAGAGCTAATAGATGTTAAAAAAAAGTTTTTAGGGATTGCAATGTTGTTTGGTTATATTTTAAGTTTTTATATTTTTCAGATAATTTTAGTAATTTATAATTTTGTTTTTTATGGTGCTACATGTGGAAACTTTCTCTTCTCAAGATATAGATAGATTTTTAACAATTTTTAAATTTAATTTTAATAATAATAAATATATTTTTCGACACAAACAGGGTTACCCCGCCAGAGGAGATAATAGTATGAGATACGAAGTAGATATAGATAGAGTAGTAGATATTAATATATGATATCATTATATCTCTATATGATAGTATAATTTTTAAAAATAATAACTACCTCACTAAACCATCCTCACTCCTTAAAAATCTCCATTAATTTAACGCTGCATGGTTTATTATTTTTTGAATTGTTAAAACATATCATTTGAAATCAAAAATCTCAACATCTCAATATTTATTTTAAAATTTGAAATTATGAAAGATAATAATACCCTATTAAATTTTTTTAATAAGAGAATCATTCATTTTTTCTTTTTTTAAATTATTTTTAAATTTTATATTGTTAAATTTTTGGTGGCTTACACATGACAATTTTTTACTTTAGATAATACAATAGACAGATGATATTAAAACTTTAATTGTCATAGCTATAATATTCTAGTATTTTTCCTATTAGTATTTTATGTACAATTAAATAATCTATTATATAATAGATTTTCTGATCAATTGCTCTAAATATACTAAAAAAAATTGTGCAGTATTTCAAAAATGGCGATGAAGAGTCATCTGCCGGCCACCTTAAAGTGTTGTCCATAAATCTCCCTAAACACCTGAACTAGGATCTTATACCTATTGAACCCTAAAATCATCAAGAAATGTATTTCTGCCAATTAAACACAAAAGGCTGATGTAGCAAAATAAGATGTAATCCCACATGCTTCTTAGCCGCGTTAATGCATTTTTTTATTCTTTTAAAAAAAATATTTATCCTACCTTGGTTTGTCACTTGCATGCAGTGTACTAATATATAACAAAAAAATTAATTAATTGAACTAAATCTTTTAATATATAAAAAAAAAGCACCCCACCACACCGATCTTCCTTACAACCCACCATTTTAAAACCTTCAAGTTCTCTGCCTTTTGCTTATGATTCCATTTTTTTTTTCATTTTCCTGTAAACCAGTGTACTCGTTGACATTTTTAAGAAGAAGAATAAATGGACCATTTGGGTTAAAAAATTGGATCAATATCTTGTATATTTTATTTTCAAATAACTCCCATTTGCAACTATCACCATCATACCAACTTTTATTAGAATTCTACAAAATATTTTATATAATTTTAATCTCTCTTTGCTTGTCGATTTTCAAAATTTAATTATCAAAGGTCTAGTATATTTACATAATAGGAATAGTCGTTGGGGAAGAAGTGTCGGTGTGGATAGGGACGAGGGAGTACAACAATGGCGAGGGAGAGGTAGTCTTCTCTCGACTCCCTTCTTAAACATTGCGATTAATTCTGAATGAGATGTGGGTTTAGCATTTTCTTTTTTGTTATGCAGTAGGAATGGTGATTGTGGGACAACAGTAGAAGATGATGAAGAAAAAGGGCAATATTAGATAGGGTGGGGGTGGGGGTGTGGAACAGATTTTTTTTTATCATTTTACATTAATTTTTTATGTATTATTAAAGGCGGAACAATATTTTTTTCTTCAAAATTAAAATTAATTGGTGGGCCCATATGCCACTTGTCGTAGCAATTCGTTAATTTTGTAATATCAATGATGTGCATTAACAACGCACAATATTTGTAAGGTAGTTTGTATTTATGTTCATAGATAAATATTTATTAATATAATGTTTCGAATATATAAGAGTGCTCAGTACCCATTCCGGGGTCTAAAATGAATTATGGCTTACAAACCTGTACAGGGGCTACGATGATTAAGCCTCAAACAATCAAACTAAACAACTAAATTTTCTTTAAAAACAAATTAATTTATTAAATTAAACCACCTTTTCTAATTATTTTGGCTTTATTTAAATGTTTTTGAATAATATATTTGTTATTTCTTAATCCGTATATTACCTAACGAGGCAAATGGGGAGCGGTGAAGGGGTTGTGGTGATTTTATTTATATTTACAAAGTAGAAATTTTCTAAAAAAATAATATAATAAATTTGAATATTAAAATATTTTTAATTTAAATTGTGTTATAAATCTATAGAATCACTGTACGACCTATTTCACGTTTTGAGCAGGTAGAGTTTATTTCTGTAATTACAGTCTGAGTCGACGGATCGACCACGACGGACCGACATGGCACGACGGACCGTCGAGGGTTGTCCCGTTCCAAAACTCTAGAATTACTGAAAAATTGGATACTAGGGAAAACCGTCTCGAAACTTCCGCACGACATGGCGGAGGACAGTCGGGCACGACGGACCGTCAAAGGCCCTTTATAAATCAGTCTCTGAACTCTGTGAAGACTCAGCAGACGACGTCCCGTCGCGGGGGGGAACTGGCCCGTCACAGACTGCGTAGCCCTGACTGGTGTTGATTTTTGGTTAATATTTTAAGGGGCGTTTTGGGACTATTCCTTGCTTATAAGTTTGAAAAGTTTGGGGTGAATGGTTAATAATTCATTACTGGGGGGTAAAGGAGATACTTTGACTTAAGTGTTAGTTACTTTGGTCATTTTTATATTAATTATATGTTAATTAGGGTAAAAAGAAAAAGGGTTTTGGAATAAGGACAAATAGAAAGAACAGAGAGAAAGGGGAGAAACGATCGATAGATCGAGAAAGGAACGCAAGAGGACAACAGAGCTTTGGAAATTAGCTTGTTGAATCGCAATTCTTCTGTGGAGGTAGGTTATGGTTTATGCATTCGTATAAACTCTTAATAGCGAAGATATGTATTAGGTAGTTTGTGTAAACCTTTAATATTAATTGTATGCTTGCATGAATGTATTATATAATTGTGATACAGTAAGCATGATAAGGCGTGTTGAAAATCTGAACTTAAAACCTCTTTGTTTAATGATTATGCCTTGGGCATTAAAAGAAGTGCTTCATGAAACTAAAAGAATGAGGTTAATGGAGTCGGCGTGTCAGAACGACACGTATATTAGGGGATCGGGTGTCACGAACGACACCTGTATTAGGGGATCGGGTGTCACGAAACCACCAATAGTATTATGGGATGGGTGTCACGAACTGCACTATATATTAGGGGATTGGGGTGCACGAATCGACACATAGTATTAGGGGATCGGTGTGCACGAAAACCGGCACATAAAAATATTGACAACTACCAGTTTGGTTGGGTGTCACGCACCGACAACGATAGTCTTAGGGGACGGTTGTCCGTTCCGACCAAGAGGAATAAACAGACGAATGAAATCTTGAATTATGTTAATATACTGCAAAAAATGAACCTATTTCCCAAGATATAGATTTTTTCTACCCACCTGTTGATTGAGTGTTTCTGTTTATCTGTTGATAATGTTTATTTGGTTTGGTTCCAAAAACTATATCATAACCTGTATTCCCTATTGCAGTCTGCACCCGATGATATTTACTACTCTGTACCGTGTGTCTTTGTTCGACCCCCTACTTGTATGTTTTTCTCTTGTTATTTTGTTGGAGTGCAGCAAAAGTCTACCGTCGTCTTCAAGATACCGTAACGCTAGCCGTCTTCATACGTCAGATTTCAGGTGAGCTAAAGCTCTAGATGTGGACATATCTTCTTCTTCCTGTCTTGATGCCTTGAGTTCTTGGCATAGACTAGCTCATTATTTATGTTTAGTTTTCTTAGATACTCTTTAGCTTGTAATTTTGAGGATAGATGTTCTTTGTGATGATGATTCCAGATTTTGGGGATATAAAGTATTAATTTTTAGAAGTTTATCAATTGAGTTCTGTAATGAGGTTTTTTAAGATTCGTCATTCTTCTTCCTTTGCTTTATTATTGGTAAAAATGATTGGGTTTAGATGGTGTTCGCTCCACATAGAGGATAATGTGGGTGCCACTCACGACACATGTTGGTGTTTGACAACTTGGTATCAGGCATAGGTGTTCGTTGGTCTATCACACAAGAAGCAGTCTAGTAGAGTTCTGAGGAACGTTAGGGGGATCGCTTTTTTTCTTGAGAGGCTACAAGACTTTAGGAAAATTCATTCTTTCTTTCTTTCGTCTAATTACTTGGTCCAATTGGTATCTAGGTGATACAGATGGTATATGACCACTTTTCACTTCTATTTCACAGATGGTTAGAACTAGAGCAACAACCGCGCCACACCAGCACGAAGGACAAGAGGGCCTTTCTTCTTACCACCTGTAGACTTTTGTAGTCGAGCGCTGAGCAGTGGTAAGTAGGGCTGTGGTAGAGGTCGCGGGAGGCGCTCCTCTGAAGGACAAGTACAAGACACCTGGCCATCTAGTAACTTAGGGCGGTGACTCCTCCACCGACGAGGGAAAGTAGTAAGAGAGGGAGTAGGAAAGGGGAGAATGAGCAAGTGCAGAATGGAGGAATAACCACCCCAAAGACCCCAGAGATGTATATTCAGGTCTTGCTTCCTTAGAGGGTTAACTGATCAAGGCCAACACCTCCAGAGTTTTCTGACCGCATCAGGTTCCGGAAGTACGACAGCCACTGCTGAGCTCCCACGCATGGTGCCTCATGTAAATATAGGCACGTTTCCTCGTTTGACTACAGGGACTATAATGCAAGGATCAGCACGAACTTTTGACAGTAAGTTCGTGAAATTGAAACCTCCAGTCTTCAAGGTGTATCGAGGACTCCCTGCATCGATTTTACTGGTTCTATTTCATTGAGGTTACTACATAAAAATGGGCATAGTGCAAACGATTTGGCGTTGAGTTTGTAACCTTAGTTTCAGGAAGGAACCATGCCAAAATGTCCGGTGGTTCCTGGGTACTATGTTGTAGTTGCACTCCCCGCACACGCACCCACCTATGATTGGGCATAATTCTCTAGCTTATTCATGGCGAAGTATCCCCCGCCCCGACCTGTGAGTGATAGGAGGGAGGCTGAGTTCGTGAGCCTATGAGCACAGGCAGTGTATCGAATCGCGTACGCTATGAGGCCTCTACAATTCCGTGTGCTATTATACAGGTACGCCAGACGATTGCTTCAGTCCACAAGAGCGCATTCGCCGTTTTGGTGAAGGGGGGCAGGGTTAGAGGGGTGGGGGGGGGGTTGAGGTCATGCTTTGCGGATTCAGACCTTAACAGTCAGCGTTTCTATACAGGAATCCTTTTCAGCACCTGGAATGTCGACTTCGTGATACGATGGTGAAGGACGTGAAGCCAGCCCATGACTCACACCTCGGCCATCGACAATCTAAAGGTTTCGTAAGGGAGGGAGTTTATAGTTCTTACTCAGACGCGGAGGGTTCCCAGGAGCGTTATCCACGCCCCGACCCTATTCTCATTTCACTGCAGCTTGTAGTTGGGGGTCACCGCAGACCTGTCAACACTTCTCTGCAGTTTGGGTGTTATCCCCTTCAGACTTGCATTCTACCAGAGCACCTATTGCTTTGAATCCATAGATGTTCCCAATGGATTGGGAGACTGGGCCACATTAGGAGAAATTGCTCCAAACACAGTGACGCACAGGACCCCCTTTAATCAGAGCGGTAAGACGGTGGTCATGGAAGAGGCCGCGTATCTCGAGGGGGTCGTCCTCCCTTTGGCCGGAAATGTTGGTCATAAAACGGCCGCGCCGAGCTGACGGGCAAACTCGAAATACACTATCTAACCTACTCAGACAACCACATGTGTAGGAGCACGGAAGACCCGGTGATCAGGTGCCATTGTTCTATGCTTTCCCCTTTGGGAAAGACCTGGAGTGGAGATCCTTACTACCTATGGGGTAGTGGCTGAAGTCATCATAACGTATCATCGTAGCCTACCGTATTTTTACTCGAGGGATTTGGGTCGGATAATTCGTCATGGCCTTTAATTGTCTCGAATCATAGGCAATTACCTTTTCTCTTGCAAATGAGCACTGCAACCCAAACCAGAATAGGGTGCATCACAATAAACAATGATTTTTAACCTCTACTGTCAAGGTAAGGATGGTGCATAGTCCAAGAACTTTTTTATTTTTGAAAGCTTTCTTTCCACTCAGTGTCGAGGCCATGACAAAGGGAAAAAAACATTTCGTTTGTTTAGTCATAGCTCGTAATTGGTAAGCAATATAAGAGATCCCTTGACAAATCGTCGGTAGTAACTGGGCTAAACCACGAAGCTTGCTGTATTTTTCTGACAACATTAGTAGTCTTACCCAATTTTCCCTACTCCTTTCGATCTTAGAAGGATCCACCATCACTCCTCCTAGAAACCACGTGCCCAGAAGGACCGTGACTAGTCCACAACTCACACTTGGAGAGATTTGGCATAAAGCTTTTCCTCCCCCAATCTTCCAACACAATTCTCACATGCTCCTCAATGTTCCTTCTTACCTGTTTGGAGTAAATTTAAGGAAAAATATCCCCCTCTTCTTCCGCCCAGTTAAGAGCATCATAATACGATCACAAAGATCCAGATAGTATCTTAAAAATCCCTTTCATCAAGCTCATAAAAGACGCAGGGCATTCGTAGTCCCAAGGACTACCAAGAAATTCAATCAGGCCCATACGCTGGTTCGAAAAGCATTCTTGGCACAGGGGACTCGCTGCCGTAATTTTCAATGAGATAAGCCAGACCTCAGTCAATCGAGGAGAAAACACAAGCACCTTGTAACTGGTCGAAGGACAAATCATCAATGCTAGGATAGGATACCTTTTCATTAAGCATTACTTTATTAGTTGCCGGTAACTATGCACATGACGAGAGACTCCCATCTTCCTTCTTCACAATAACCACCGGAGAAAGAACGCCCAAGGGGATGCACTTGGTCCTAATGACCCTTTCTTAAGCAACCTGGGCTTAATTGGGCCTTAGACACTCTTAACTCAGCGGAGAGCCATTCTAGACGGGGGTATAAAATGGGGCGAGTACCCCGGTTAAGACTCCGTGCATAAGTCATATCTTCTATCTGGGGGCATCCAGGAAGGTCTGCGGGAAACCCTCTAAAACTCAGCGAACTATTTAGACCAGCTCATTGAGTACATGGTTAGTGAACATCCCCTAGATTTGGCCAAGAACGCTAAACAACCCTTACTAACCTTTTTCTTATCATAAGAAGGATATGATACTAACCGATTTGGAAGTGTATCCCCCTCCCACACTAGCGATCTGTCCCACGGGGCTTGGCTAACATCACAGTTTAGCATAACAATCCAAGCTCGCAAATTCGGAGAAAGCCAAGTCATAGCCCAGAAGTTACATCAAAATCAAACTCATTTCTAAGACGAACCAAAGTCTCCATAAGTGTGTTGGGGCTCCCCACAAAAGTCACCCACAAGAGCCGTATACACCTTTTCACTATGCACATAAGGAGTACTCTCCCCGGGGTAGAACGCACGAATAGTCGATTCAAGCATTCACAATGTAATTGACGACCATTAGCAATGTAGGAAGATACCTAGGAAATTTGGAGCCAGGATCAATGCTACAAAAGCCATGCAATCACAAACTGAAAGATTACCTGTGATCACAGTCATCTTATGCCTCGCTTCAGACGCAGCCCAGAGGAAGGTGGAACAAGTGGGGCGGCCTAATCACTTGTTCGAGCCCCGTTACCGCTACAGGCTTCACTGCATAGTTCCGATTTTTTCCGGTGCACCCCGAGCCGCCGACCGTTTTGGTGACCACCATTACCATTCGGCCACCACGCCCTCAACAGAATGACGCGCCTCTTCCTGACCAACTCTAGAACATAACCTCTGAGCTATTTGAGGTCTGTAACTCTATTTTGAGACAATAGACCTCTTAAGTTCCATGTCTCCCCACACATCCATAACATTTTAGGGAGTCAAGCATAGGTCTTCAGAGAAGTGTTGCCGTGGTCTGAGGTGGACCCCCAACTACAGTCCTGTAGTGAAGACTGATGGTCGGACTGATTAACCTCCTGAACCCTGTCCTCTAGAGTAATAACCATTAAACTCACCTCCCTTTCGACCTTTTGTGGTCGATGCCATGGTGAAGTCGCTCTTGGCTTCACTCCTTCGCACCTCTAGCACGAAGTCTAACCCTTCTTGAAAGGATTTAGCGTATCCGCTACCTGATAATGCTGAAAGCCGCAATTCTGACCTCAACCCCTTCAACAAAACGCGAATCCGCTCTTGTGGTACTGAAACATAGTTGGGGTTGGCATACCTGGCTAAAGCGTGAAACTTAGCTTCATATGCAGTAACCGACACTCCTAAACCTTGCTCCTAGCTTAAGAAGACCATCTCTTTCTATCCCCTCAAGGTCCGGGAATACTTCTCCATACATAGCTAAGAATGATGCCCAATTCATAGGTGGTGGCCAAGGTCTGTGGGTTGACACTCAACATGTGCCCCCCTCGCCAACCGCGACCTTTTGCGTTCCCTTGAAACTGATAAGGTCACAACTCAACACCAAACCGTTTAACTATACCCATTGTATGTATAAACTCATGCATCAACCACAAAAATCGTAGGATCCTCAGATTCAGCAACCCTTGAAGAATGAGTTTCCAATTTCAAAACTGACTGAAAAGTCATGCCTGTCATGTTGTCATTATAAGGCCTGTGGCCCGACGAGGAAACTGCGCTAATTCCAAATGAGGCCATCCATGCGTGGAGCCTAGTAGCCCGCAGTTTTTACCCGCCGGAACCTGAGAGTGGCTGTTCAAAAACACTGGAGGTGTCTTGCCTCCTGGCCGATCAGATAAACCCTAAGATAACAAGAACCTGATTGATCATCTCTGGGGTAGGTTTGGGGTGGGGGGCGAATCCCGCTTTCCTTTACTTGCTCAGTTTCCCCGGTCCCTCACCTCTCTACCACTCCTCAGTCGTGGAGGAATCAACCGCCCTAGTACGATGTGCTATGTGCTCGTCCTCTTCCTCTAGATTAGTCCTCCCACGACCTCTACCACGGCCTCTTGCCGCTTTCTTATTTCTTCCTCGAGCTCACAGCCCCATGGTCTCTCGGGGGGGGGGGGGAACACTTCGTTTCTTGAACGATGTGGTGTTGTCGCAGTCGTTGCTCTAGTTTCTAACCATCTGCGAAATAGAGTGAAAGATTGTCAGATACCAAATTGTATCACCTAGATACCAAATTGGACCCAAGTAATTAGCACGAAGAAGAAAGAAAGAATGGAATTTTCCTAAACCTTATAGTCCTCTCAAAGAAAGTCAGGCGTCCCCTACCGTTTCCTTAGACTCTACTAGAACCGTTCTTGTGGATGAGACCAACGCACCTAATGCTCTGATACCAGTTTGTCACTACCCAAATCGGGCCGCGATGGCACCCAAACACTTATCCTACTTGTGAGCGAACCAACCCTCCATTTCAATTCAAACGTTTACCAATAATAACCGAAGATAAGCGAAGACTTAAACTCATTAATAAACATAATAACTTCTAAAATTCAACATCTATTATTCTCGAAACCTTGGAAGTCATCGCACAAAACTCTATGATCAAATTACTAAACTAAGAGTAGTCTAGTAAGCTAAAATAAGTAAAAAGAAACGTCCTAGTCCTTCCGAGTTCAAGGCATCAAACAGTGAAGAGGATACCGCCGTCCCACGCTAGAATCATTATGCTCACCCTGAAATCCGGTGTAATGAAGACTGGCTAGAGTTGGCGGTTTGCTTAAGACGACTACAAGTTTGCCTGCACTCCACAAATAATCAAACAGAAAACATACAAGTAGGGGTCAGTACAACACACAATTACTGAGTAGGTAATCAGCGGGGCCAACTCAAAATAGAAAACAGTATATATCAATTATCATAAAACAACTACAATAACCAACATGCGGCATTTACCTTTACCATAAACCCTTTGGTCGCCACCCACGCACATCAATAGGAACTCACCGCCTCCCCCCATTCCATACGCGTTTGGGAATTCGGTTCTTAATTTGATATATTAACATATTTCAAGATTCATGCCTCTTTACAATCCTGGGCCGGAACGGCACCCGAAAATCCATATACTATCCCTGGTGTCGGAACGTACACTTCGATCCTCATATACTCTCCGGTACCGGACGTGGCCCGATCTCATAATCTATCTGGTGTCGGAACGCCTGACACCCGTCCTCATATACTATCCTGGTACCGGAACGTGGCCCCTATCCATCTTCTATCCTGGTGTCGGAACGTGACACTTCGCCGATCCTCATATACTATCCTGGTACCCCCAACTGGGCAACCCGATCCATTTCTATCCTGGTGTCGGAACGTGACACTCCGATCCCATATACATCCTGGTATAACCATGAACGTGGCACCCGTCCCCTAATCTCAACTTCACTACTTTCGTTCATCAGCTTCTTTTATACCAGGCATTTAATTATTAACAAAGTATATTAGGGTTCTTCTTTTCAAGATTTTATGATTCAATAGCTTCATCAATGCATGCTTTTTTAAATCACAACTCTATATCCAACATGCCAAACACATAAGTAAGCACATAAAAGGGTTACCAACACTCACCCAATACATATCATTCGCTATTAAGAGTTTACTACGAATAGTAAAACCATAACCTACCTCCACCGAGAGATTCTGGATCAAGCAAACAAGCTAATCTTCAAATCTTGCTTCCTCTTCGTTTTCTCCCTCTCTCGATCGTTTCCCTCTCCTTCTTCTTCTATTCTTTCTATTTTTCTTATTCAAAAACCCTCTTTCTTTTACCCCTAATTAACATATAATTAAGTATAAAAGATGAAAAAATCACCCACTAATTCATTTAAGGTTAATCTCCTTTAACCCCCAAAGTATGTAGAGTTATTAACACTAACCCACTACTTTATAATTTCAACAGGATAGGCAAAACGTCCCTTACACATTTAACGAATCCGACTCAACTCAGCCTTGATTACGCAGTCTGTGACTGGGGCCATCGTGCCTGCGACGGCCGTCCTGCTTCTACCCTTCATAGAGTTCGAGACTGAAATTCACTGAAGTGACGGCCCGTCACTACTGTGACGGTCCGTCCTGCCATTCCGTCGTGACGTTCAGAGAGTCGATTTCAGTACCCAAATTTCAGAATTCCAAGTGTTTTGGAACAACACCCCCTCGACGGTCCTTCGTGCCCATGACGGTCCGTCGTGGGGTCCGTCGACTTAGCCAGTTTTTCCAGAAATAAAATCTGCTGCTCAAAACGACTAAACAGGTCGTTACAATTTTTCTATAAGTAAAGTATATGATCATCTATTTCAATTTGATCGAAATTTTATGATCAATCTCTATATTAGAGAAGGAGTTGACATAAATATCAATTTTACAAGTTCTTGAAGTTATGGCCTGATCTACATGTTTCTTTTTGAAAATTTTGCAATACACTCATCGCTTTTTTGGATGCTTCACATATTAATTTTTGCATAATTGATGTGTTGCTGATATGAATATTTGGCTATTAAATTGATATGAAGCTTACCATTAATATATAAATTGTTTTCTAACAATAGCCTAATATATAGCCACCTAATAAATTTTATTTATTTATTTTTTTGCGATTTCATTTATAACCTTCTCAATTCCTTCCTTTCGATTCACCATTTGTTTCTTCACACGAAAGTAATAGTTATCATGACATAAAAATGATTAAAATTTGAAGATTTGTCATTGTTAAAGTTTGCTTCTTTATCAAATTGTATAAAAATTATTTTTTGATGAATGAAACTATTTTTGAAATCAAGCACATATTTTTAACTTGATTTTTTACACTATTGTAATGTGTTTTTTCGCATAATCTTCATCACCATGAACTAGATGTAATATGCAGTTGATTTTGCAGAACGAAAAAGTTGGAATTCATATTTTACTATCAAGTTATAATATCATGGTTTTACTTTTTAATATAATAGTGTGTGAATTTAATGTTTGGTGAAAACACACCATCTCAAAACAGTTTCTTTTATTTCTATCTCTGGATGTAGTCAATGTCAAGTTGGCTGGCTGATGTATTGTTGATTTTTATAGTTACTTGGAAGTTTAAATTTAAGTCATTTCGATATTCGATAGTTGAATAAAGTTCATTTAGTAAATAAAATTAACTTTAAGAGTTTTGATTTTATGACACATCTACTCTATCATTAATCTTTTATTTTTTTATTAATTTTTGTCAAATAGTTTTTTCCTTGCCTCGTAGTTCAATTTGTGTATTATGACACTACATTTGAGTAGACTTCGGTTGGTGGATGCATGAAGTAAAATGCAAGAAAAATAAATGATATACGCTTTATGCGCAAGCATTCACGTATTCTTAAAATTTGAATAGTAAATTTAACGAGAATTATAGAGTACACATAATAGACTATTATAAATGAATAGTGTTTAAATGATTAATAAAATTATTACATATAAATTAAAATAAATGAGAAAAGATGTAAGCTTATACATAACACACCAAATTGATCACCAAACAATAAATTTAAACGAAATGATACAATAAAATTTAAAAACAAGCAATAAATTTTAATTAAACTTTGACCTATTTATTATTATTAAACCTCATATATTGACCATATGACAAATTTACGGTTAATAAGTGTTTTCAACAATATCTTATTCTAATACTTCTAAATCCAAAAAAAAATAATCTCTTTTACACAATCAAAAATATGATGTTAGATGTATAATTTCTTAATTTTATTAGTTCAATTGACTTTTGTTCTTGAAATAATGAAATATATCTTTTTGTTTCTCACCATTCAAATTTCCCCTTATCCTTTCCTACTAGCCATATAAAATATAATTGTGGATCAAATATTTTACATTTCATAATTGATAAATAAGTATTAAAAATTAGTATAATCAAGTAAATAAGATAATATTTTTACTTGGTATATATGGTGTGTTTTTTAAATATGGTACTTTCATTGGTTACTGAATTCTTTTTGTTATGAATTTTTATTTTAAAAAATTATATTTAATTTAATAAAATCATTTTATTTTTTAGAATTGAATTAGAGGAGTGTGCTAAAGAGGTTGCAATATGCTTTGCAAATTTTATTTACATTTCACTTAAAAGTATAGTCATTGTTGTTGATACTAAATCTAAATTTGTTTTATTAATTCAAATTTTAGTCAATTAGCACAAATTCAATCCCTAAAATAGGCTGAAAATTGAATAACACCAAGTGTTTATATAAAATAAAGAGATGAATGATTACACCTGCACTTCTATGACAATAATAATTTGTATTTAGTTATTTTAATAAATTTTTTTTAGGGAAAAGGCTCAAATATGCCATCGAACTTTCAAAAAAGTTCTTTTGCCATTTCGTTAAAGTTGGGGGCTCATCCATGCCACTACCGTTTAAAAAACCCCATTCATTCTGCCATTTTTGTTAACGGTGTTTTACAACTACTTTTTACACTTGCCAGATTAAAATTCTCCACGTCATTTTTTATTTATGTAAAAAATCAAAAAATTGAAAAATTATTAAATAAAAACCCACCCAAATAAGACCACCCAAATTAAAAATCGGTGCCAAGAAGCGATTTATGTGAATTTCTTTTCTTTTTCTTTTTAAATCTCTTGACCAGCTACTTTAGTTAACAAATTTTAATTTAAATTATCGCTGCATTTTTTTAGTAATCATATTAAAATGATGAAGTTTTTTAAAAAATACTTCAACGATGTTTTACAAAATTGTTCACTCTGATTTTTTAATAAAAAAAATTCCACCAAGTTGCGATCTTTAATTTTAAAAAATCAAAAAGTAACAGCCAAGAAAAAAAATTCTTGAATATACATTATGCTGCAAATTGCAGTGATTTTAAATAAAAAAACACTTAAATTTAATGCCAGATTTTTTATTTTGATCAAAATAAAAAAATCACCCATAGTTAATATTGACTTTTTTAAAAATATTGGCGACGATATTTTTTATAAAGCAAACTTTTTCTAGAAGATGATTTTTTTATTTTCCAAATAAAAAACTTTTTTTGTAAAATGTTGATTTGATTATTTTGGTTAAAAATCCCCTACATTAAATAACTTTTTTAAAAATATTAGCAACTAAATATGTCAATCGAACTTTAAAATCTCCATTTATCCCAAAATAATAAAAATATTTAAATATAATAATTTGGTGGTGTTACCTATAGGGTTTTTTTTATTTAATAATTTTTCCAGATTTTGATTTTTTATTATAAATTAAAACTGAACGTGGACGAATTTTAATCTGACACTGTAAAAAGTGGTTTTGTAAAACCACCGTTAAAAAAAATGGCATGAATGAGCCTTTTTTTAAACGGTAGTGGCATTGAGAGCCAACTTTTAACGGATGTCATAAATGGCCTTTTTGTGAAATGTTCGATGGCATATTTGAGCCTTTTCCCAATTTTTTATTATATTTTAGAATATTCGTGTATCACACGGACACATATACTAGTTATAAATTGTAATTGTAATTATGAATTACATAATCATGGTATTATTAAATAACATTTGAAACGTACATGTTCATAATTTCATAAAAAGATAAATACTATATATATCCTTAGAATTTTATAACTATGAAAAATAATTATAATAAGTAATAATAAATCATTTCCTATACTGAAAAAGTCTCTCAACTTAATCGACACAGTACACATGTAATCAAGATATAATAAATTGAATTTACGTAATTTAAGAGAAAGAAGCTTAAAAAAATAAGTTAAATTAAAGGAATGCATAAAAAGTCCAACAACTTTTCTTAGTCAAGTTTTGTTTAGTTTTAGATTTTATTACAATAATAATAATATATAACAATTTAAATATAAATAAATCAATGTAATCCATGTGGAAGATAAATTAAACTAGTAATTATTATATTGAAGTAATTGTTAATTTGCTATATAATAGACTTTATAGAAAGTGTGATTTAAATTTTAAATGGTATAGTTAATTTTGAATTTGTTATGCTTTTTTTTCATTTGTTAAATTTCTTTTTTTTTTTAAATTTTCAATTTACGATAAAATACATGTCACGCCCCCAACGAGCCGTACCTTGGCACCCACACTTATCCTCCTATGTGAGCGAACCAACAATCTAAACCCCAACATTTCAACCATAACAAACAGAATATACTGCTGAAGACGTTCAAACTCATTAACAAAATCAATACTTAACTTCTAAAACTCAAAACTTAATCATTAACTTACTCCAAAATCTGGAAGTCATCCTCACAGAACAATCTTCCTCAAATTTACTAATCTAAGAAGTCTGGAAAGCTAAAACAAATAAAAGAGATAGTTGTCGTGCCGAACTCAAGTACATCAAGACATGAATGAGAGAGAATCCAGTCCGAGCTAGGAACAATAGCTCACCCTGATCTGCGTGAATGAAGACTGGCTAAGTTTGCGGTTGAAATTTGAAGACTGACGGTACGTTTGCTGCACTCCACAAATAACAAAGAGAAAACATACAAGTAGGGGTCAGTACAAGCAACAAGTACTGAGTGGTATCAATCACATCTTCCACTCAAAATAGAAAGGGCTAATATATATTAAATAATAACTAAAATCAAACCATAACACTTACCGGTGACAACAAAAGTCCATAACCATATGGGTCAGAAACCAAACACATCTATGACGGACTCAAGCCTCCACGCCATACCATTGGGAAACGGTTCATTAAAGGAGTATATTCACATAATTCAAGATTCATTCTTTTTACTATCCTGGTTGGTCGGAACGTGACACTCGATCCTCCCATAATACGATCCTTTTGTCGAACTGTGCACTCCGATCCATTAATACTATCTACCTGGTGTCCCGGAAACGTGACACTCCCGATCCTTAATACTATGCCTGGTGTCGGAACGTCACACGCATCCATTAATACTTTCTGGTGTCGTAACGTGACACCGATCCATTAATAGTATCCTGGTGTCGTAACGTGACACTCCGATCCTTAATCATCCTGGTGTCGGAACGTGACACCCTTCCATTAATACTATCCGGTGTCGAACGTGACACCCGATCCATTAATACTACTTGGTGTCGAACCGTGACAACCCGATCCATTAAATACTATCCTGGTGTCGGAACATAACACCCGATCCACTAACCTCATTCTTTTAGTTCATCATCAAGCCTTCTTCTATACCAATGCATCACATTAACAAAAAGGTTTTAAATTAAGGGTTTAAGATTCACAGCCTCATCATATGCTATTTTAAATCACAATTATATATAATCACTCATGCAACACACAATTAAGGCCTATAGAAGACTTTACAATACTACCCAAGACTATCATTTCGCTATTAAGAGTTTACTAGTATACGCAATAAAACCATAACCTACTCCACCGAAAAATCGTGATCAAGCAATCTACTATTCCCAAAGCCTGCGTTCTTCTCTTTCTCCGCTCGTTCCCCTCTTTCTCTTCTGGTTTTTCTATTTTTCTTATTCAAACCCTTCTCTTGTTACCCTAATTACATATAATTAAGTTATAAAAGAGCTAAAGTAACCCCTTACTTATTCCAAGGTTATCTCCTTTAATTACCCCCCAAGTAATTGACTTGTTAACCTTACCCCCACTAACTTTATAACTATAAGCAGGAATAGTCCAAAATGCCCCTTAAAATATTTAAACAGAATCCGACCCCAGTCAGGGTTTACGCAGCGTGTGGACTGCCCGTCGGGCCTGCGACGGTCCGTCCTGATGCTGCCGTCACAAAGTTCAAGACTGATTTCACTAAAAGGGCCTATGAACGGTCCGTCTGCCCACACGGTCCGATCCTTCCATGTCGTCGCGAAGTTCAGAGAGTTGTTCTCATACCCCCATTTTTCCGAATTCTAAGTGTTTTGGAACGAGAACCCCCTCGACGTCCCCGGCGTGCCCACTAGACGGTCCGTCGTGGGAATCCGTCGACCCGAAGTTACTACCGAGAAATAACTCTTAAAACTCTACTGCTCAAAACTAACAGGTCTTACAATGATACCACTGTACCCATCGTTCGTCCTCGAACGATCACAAGAAGAACAAAAACAGGCAAAAGGAGTATGAATCTGTAAACAGTTGTGGGTATATTTTCTTGCTATCAGTCCTCCTTTTTCCCAAGTGGACTCTTCAACTGGCCGATATCCTTCCATGGAACTTGACAGAATGCATCTCCCTTGACCTCAACTTGCGGATTCTCTGCAAAAATATCCCGGCTCCTCCTCATAAGACAATTCTCGTAGAATAACTGATCCCAACGAATATGTCGTTTTCCATCCCCATGGGTAATCTTTTCAAACATAGATACATGAAATACCCACCCGGGGCAACTCCTGACGTCCTCGGGGCAAGGCTATTCATAATCTAACCTAGCCTCCCCCCACGCGCTTCAAACTTCAAATGGGCCAATGTACCGTCGGACTACGCTTCCTCACTACCGAACTGCATCACCCCTTTCATGGGGAAAACCTTTAGCAGAACTTGTTCACCCTCCAAACTCCAAGTCCTCTAACCTTTCGATCTGATATTCTTTCTGTCTACTTTGAACTGCTAAAAGCTTTTCTTGAATGCATTTCACTTTACATCTAGCTATTCCATCGGAAGGTCAGTACCCCAAGGTCTAACCTCAAATTCATCAAACCACCCAACTGAGACCCTACAATCTTGTCTCCGATTACATGCCTTAAATAGGGCCATATCAATACTTGAGTGGATAGCTATTGTTGTGTATGCGAATTCCTGCTAAGGGTGAGTTCCATCCCAATGACAACCAAATTCCTATTCAACTGCACGAAGCATATCCTCTAGAAGACTGAATTGTTCGCTCAACTGACCAGCGGTCTGAGGGTAAAATGAGTAACTAAGATCCAACTAGTACCTAATCGTCATGCAATGTTTTCCAAATTTTAGAAGTAAACTGGTACCTCTAAGCCTTATATAATGGCAAGTGGAACTCCATTTGCAAATCGAGCACAATTTCTGAGATGTAAAAGTTTGGCTACTTCTCTGCATTATAAGTCCACTTTGATAGGAATTAATTGTTTAAAGACTTGTTAATCTGGTCAAACATTACCCATATGAGTCATCTTACCCATTGTCCTTGGAAAAGAACCAACCACGAAGTCCATTGGGGGGCATTCTTCTCCCACTTCCATTCAGGGATGGCAATGTTCTCTGAAGTGTTTGTGTCTAAAAGTCCTCTTTCAGAAATGATTAATATTAAAACCAAATTCGAAGTAATGAAATAAGTCTAGGGCATTATGATTGAGCAGATTAGAGCAAGGAGACTCTAAAAAAGAACACTATCCGCAGGGATAGTACTTCCTAAAAAGCATATACTAGAATCTCCACTCCCCACCCAAGTCTCTGGTGTTCATCTTACTTCTACAATTCGGGCATTGAGCAAACAAAATCAACAAGGTCACGCCTTCATCCTACTCCACCAAAAATGTTGTTTTAGGTCACGATACATCTTGGTTGCCCCAGGATGTTTAGAGTACCTTGAACGATAGCCTCCGTAATAGTGTGAATCAAAAATCATCGCCCGCGGGGTTACATAACCCTTCCCTCAATCCTCACAACACCTTCCTCATCGTTTTGCTTCTTTAAGCCTCTCTGCATCACCTTATCGTCGATCCATATCAGTTTCTCATCGGTAAACTACCTTTCCTTAATCTATCAAGAAAGGAATATCGTTGCCTCACACAGGCCCAAAATCCTCTCTTCCATTTCTTCCAAGCCTCATAAAGTCATTAGCCAGAGTCGAAACCTCTCTAGCAATGGCGTCTAGAAACCGCAAGTGGGCTAGACTTTCCCATGCTCCCCTGCCTTTCCTAACTTAAAGTATTTTGCAACAACATTAGTTTTTCCCGGATGATACAGATATTGATATCATATCCTTGTAGTAGTTCCATCCATCTCCTCTTTCTCAATTCAAACTTTTCTAAGTAAGACATATTGTAGACTACGATTTATCCGTATAAGACTTCACATTTAACCAACCCCATATTAGATAATGTCTCCATTGCTTTAATGCAACACTAACCGCACCATAATCCAACTCATGGGTCGGATAATTACGTTCATCGCACCGTTAAATTGCCCTCGAAGCATAAGCATTTACATTCGTCTCTTGCATTAAGCACTGCACCCAAACCCGAATAGGATCATCACAATTAAACAATGAAATTCTACCTTCCACTGGCAGGTAAGATTGGTGCAGTAGTCAACAGTCTTGAGCTTCTGAAAGCTTTCTTCAAAACACTTGTCCGACCATACAGATGGAACACTCTTGCTCTCCAAGTTTGTCAATTGGGAAGCAATGTAATAAAAATCCCTTGACAATCGACGGTAGTAGCTAGCTAAACCGTGAACTCCTTACTCTTTAACAATATAGGTCTTCCCAATGCTTCACTGCTTCAAATCTTGGAAGGATCCACATCACTCCATCCTTAGAAAACCACATGCCCCAAGAGACAACTGAATCTAGAACAACACTCACCGTGTCAACCTTTGGCATAAAGGCTTTTTCTCACCTCAACATTTTCAATAACATTTCAGTGCTCCTCATGTTCTTTATTGCTCTTGGTAGTATACCAGTACATCATCAAATGGAATACATGACAAAAGCATCCAGATATGGATTAAAATCTCGTTTCTCAAATTCTAAAGCGCAGGGGCATTCGTCAGCCCAAAAGACATTACTAAGAACTCATAATGCCCATAATACCTGGTCGAATGCAGTCTGGTGCACATCCGTTGCCCGTTTTTCAATTGATGGTAAACATATCTCAATCCTTTTTGAAGGTTACAAGAACCCTTGTAACTGATCGAACATCATCGATTCTAGCCAAGAGGATACTTGTTTCTGACGTTACTTATTCAGTTGTTGTAGTCAATGCAACTTATCCAAACACTCCATCCTTCTTTCACAAACAAACAGGAGCACCCCAAGGGGATGCAAACTTGGTCTTAAGTCTTTGCTTAACAACTCTTGAAGTTGGGCCTTTACTCTCTTAACTAGCGGGAGCCATCCAGAAGGGGGTATGGAAATGGGGCGAGTACCCGTCTCCAGATCAATCCAAAATCAATATCTCTATCTGGTGGCATACCAGAAGATCTGCATGAAACCCATCCAGAAACTCACGGACGATTTGAAACCGACTCATGAAGGTACTTGGGGTAGTATCCTCTCCTGAGTGTGGCCAAGAAACTAACCAACCCTTTTTCAACCATTCTCTTAGCATCGAAGGAAGGAAGATGATACGAACTGGAGTGGAATGTATTTTCGGACCCTCCACACAAACGGATCTGTCCCGGCTTGGCCAACGTTACAGTTTTAGCAATACAATCTAAGATTGCAAAATTTGAGCAGCGCAATCATACAACCGATACAATCGAAGTCAACCATTTCTAGATAACCAATTCTACATGAGTATTGCTTCCCATAAAAGTCACAAGACAAGATCTATTACACCTTTTTTCGACTATCACAGACTCACCCCCGGAGTAGAACACGATAGGCATGTCAAGGCAATTCCACAGAATGTAAATTAAGACCATAGGCAAATGAGAAGAATACATTGCAAATGTGGGATCTAGGATAATAATATAACAAAAGCCATGCATCACAACTAAAAGATTATCTATGATGACATCATCAGATGTCTCCGCTTCAGATCTCCCAGGGAAAGCATAACCATGGGGCCCTTCACCAACCGGTCGTCCGTTGCCCCTACCATGTTGTGGCTGTCAGTCGTTCTGGCTTGCCCGCCACCCCGTTGGTTTTGGTGACGCACCATCTCTACCTTGACCACCAAAAAAATACGTCATCCATAATGGCGGCCTCTTCGATGACCACCTCTACCCTCTGACTATTGGGGGTCTGTAACTCGGTTTGGACAATACCTCTTATATGTCCATTTTCCTTCCCCCAATCCGTAACACTCTTCGTGGGTTCAAACATAGGTCTCTGTGAGAATGATGAAGTCTGGGGGTAACCTCCAAACTCAGAGAAATTGACCGGTCTGCGGTGGACCCCCCATCTACAGTCTGTAGTGAAGACTGAATGGCGGGCGGATACCTCCTGGAACTCTTACCCTCTAGATTAAAGAACCATTAAACTCACCTCCTTTACGAACCTCTTAGATGTCGATCCATGGTGAAGTCGTCTGGCTTCACTCCTCCATTTCTATCAAAAATCTAATCTACCACCTCCTGAAAGGGATTTTGTCTGCCGCAGCTACCTGTAAGGCTAATCCCAAATCTGACCTCAACCCTTTCACTAACGCCGATCCGGCTCGTGTGTGACTGAAGCAAAAGTTGGGTGGCATACCTGGATAATCACTAAACTTACCTCATCGCGGTAAACCGACATCTGCCTTGCTCTAGGTCTCAGGAACTCATCGCCTCCTCCTATCCCTCAAGTTCCGGGGTATATACTTCTCCTAAACAAGCTAGAGAAATGATGCCCAAGTCATATGTGGTGCGTTTGCTGGTTGACACTCTCCACATAGATCGCCACCCACACTTTTGGCATTTCCCTAAACTAATAGGTTCCAACTCAACGCCAAATCGTCACTATTCCCATCTAGTGTTAGTAGCTCTTGACAATCAACCAGAAAATCATAGGCTCCCACAATAGCACCCTTGATACTTGGAGGTTTTCAATTTCAAGACACTTCTGTGAAAAGTTCAGGCTGATCACTTGTCCATTAATAGGCCCTTAGTCTACGAGGAAACATGCTTATTCCCAATGAGGCATCCATGCTTGGGAGCCCCAGCAGCTGCAATGTTTTACTCCCGAACCTGAGGCCTGGTGCAGAAAACAATGGAGGTGTTGGCCCTGATCAGATAACCCACTAAGATAAGCAGAACCTGGTTTAATCATCTCTGGGGTAGGTTTGGGGTGGTAATTCCTCATTCTGCACTCTTCATTCTCCCTCCTCACCCTCTCTACTAACTTTCCTCAGTCGGTGAGATTCACCGCCCTAGGTACTTAGATGGGCCATGTGCTTGTCCTCTTCCTCTAGATTAACGTACTCTCGCGACCTCTACCATGGCCTCTTGCCACTGCTCCCTCTTTGAGCTACAAGCCTTCAAGTGGCTGTTTCAGATCCTCTTGTGTGCCGGTGTTTGTTGTTGGCGCGTTGTTGCTCTAGTGCTAACCTTGCGAAAGTAGAGTGACGAAATGGTCAATACCAATTGTATCACCTAATACCAATTGGATTCAAGTAATAGCACGAAAGAAGGAAAGATGGAAATTTTCCTAAAGTCTTATATCCTCTCAAGAACAGTAAAGGCTCCCCTACCGTTTCCCTCAAGACTCTACTAGAACTCGTTTTGTGTGATGATACCAACGAACCTAAATGCTCTCTGATACCAAGTTTTGTCAGAACCCAAAACAAGCCGTGACTGGCAACCCACACTTAGCCTCCAATGGAGCGAACCACCCAATCTAAACCCCAACATTTCAACCATAACAAACAGAATATAATGGCGGAAGACTTAAAACTCCTTAACGAAATCAATAATTAACTTTTAAAACTCAAACTTATCTTATCCCCCAAAATCTGGAAGTCATCATCCACAAGAACAATCTATCCTCAAATTTACTAATCTAAGAATGCTAGGAATCAAAACAAATAAAAGAGATAGTCCGTGTCCGAACTTAAAGACTCCCAAAAGACTGAATTAGAGAAATCAAGTCCGAGCTAGGAACAATGCTCGACCCTGAAATCTGGCGTGATGAAGATGGCTAGAGTTGGCGCTTGAATTGAGACGACGGTACGTTTTCTGCCTCCACAAATAACAAAGAGAAAACATACAAGTATGGGTCCCTGTAACAAGCCCATACTGAGTGATATCATCGGCCAACACAAAATAGAAAAATCATGCGAATAATAACTAAAATCAACCATAACACTTAACAGGTACAACACCCAACCACAAGCGCCAAGTTACCACAACCATGGGCACAACCCAAACACCTCTATGTGGACTCAGCCTCCACACATAAGTCCACAACCATACTCATTTAGTAAACAAGGTGTTCATTAATTGAGTATATTAACATAATTCAGATTCATTCTTTTACTATCCTGGTGTCGTCACGTGATCACTGCAATCCTCCTCATACTATCCTGGTGTCGACCGTGACACTCCGATCCATTAATATTAAAATCCTGGTGTGGACACGTGACACTCCAATCCATTAAACTATTCCTGGTGTCGGAACGTGGACACCATGATTCCATTAAATACGATCCTGGTGTCGGAACGTTACCCGCCGATCCTTAATACGATCCTGGTTGTCGGCACGTGACAGTCCGATCCATTATAATACTATCCTGGTGTCCGGAACGTGACACCACCGATCCATTAATACTATTCTGTGTCGGAACGTGACACCTATCCATTATACTACCTGGTGTCCCCGGAACGTGACACCCAGATCCAATTAATACTATCCTGGTGTCGGAACTTTACACCCTATTCCACTAACCTCAATTCCTTTTAGTTCATAAGCCTTCGTCTATACCAAGACACTCATCATTAACAAAGAGGTTTTAGTGTTAAGAATCAACAGCCTCATCAGGCTATTTTATCACAATTAATATATAATCACATCATGCAAGCACACAATTAGCATATAAAGACTTTACAATCTACCCAATACATATCATGCGCTCATTAATAGTGTTACTAACGGATTTAACTAAACCTATACCTATACCTCCACCGAGAATCGTGATTCAAGCAATTTACTTTTCCCAAAGTTGCGTTCTTCTCTTTCTCTCCCTCGCTCATTCTCTCTTCCTCTCTGTTTTTTTCTATTTTCCTTATTCAAACCCTTTTTTCTTTTACCCTAATTACCATATAATAATAAAAAGATGCTAAAGTACCCATTACTTTATTCCAATGTTATCTCCCTTTACCCCCAAGCAATTGAATTATTACATTACCCCACAACTTTATACTATAAGAAGGAATAGTCCAAATGTCCCCTTAAAATATTTAACAAATCCGACCCAATCAGGTACGCAGCCTGTGCCGGCCGTCGTGCTGCCGGTCCGTCCTGCGCTCCCGTCACAAAGTTTCAGAGACTGAATTTCACTAAGGGGCCTGTGACAGTCCGTCGTGTCCACGACGGTCCGTCCTGGCCATGTCCGTCGCGAAGTTCAGAGAGTTTGATCTCAGTACCATTTTTCAGAATTCTATAATGTTTTGGAACGAGACCGCCCTCGATGGTCTGTCGTTCCCAGACGGTCCGTCGTGGAATCCGTCGACCCCCACCAGACGTTACTACCTACACACAATAAACTCTACTCTCAAACGCTACAAGGGTCGTTACAATACTTTAAAATATAAAAATTTTCAAGTAACACTAAGTATTTGTGGGGGGTGTCGATTTATCATTAAAATTCTTTGAGTTATGAAATTATATAAAGAAAAAAAGAGGCATTCGAATAAAAAACATATGAGTATGAAAAAATGTCACAAACATAGAATTTTTTTTATTTTTAAAATTTGAATATTACTTTCGGTTATTGTATGGAATTATTCTATTATTCTATTATTCAATATTGATGTATATCAATTTTTTAATAATTATTTTGATATTTTGTGCAATATCAATTAAATTTATGTCCTTTCATTTGGGGGGGGGGTGGGGAATAAATTTGAATTGCATCTTAATTTAATTATTTTTTACCCTCAAAATTTAGTATTGTCTTTTTCATTGTTGACTAATGAAAGCAGTTTACTGTCAGAACTATGATTTCAATTGAGAAGTTATATTATTGTTACCATGATAGATTTCAAATACAGTACTTAATAAAAAATTTGTGGTATTTGAGACATACCATGTCATAGTAGTGTGTTATAAAGGCACACCATACATTTATAACTTTTCCATTTTTCTTCTCACTCCTCTTTCAACCTTCTATTTAACCCCCTCTATGTAGAGTACTACTTTGAAAAATATTAAATTTAAAATATATTTCTTACACAATAAAAACAATAATATTCTAAAATTAATAATTTATTATCTTTTTAAAACATTATTTCTCTAATTCTTTAATACAAAAATAGTAATGTCCTAAAATTACTAATTTATTTTATTTATTGTTTTGATAATTCATAATGTTCATTTGTTAAAAATCAAATAGAGATAAATATATTAATATTAATTTAGATTTAAAGTCACATAATTACGTTATAAAAAAAAGTAGAAATTAAGATTTGTACACTTAACCTCATATAAATAAATTGAATTATTTTTATGACAAGAAAAAATAGTTATTTAAAATCACTTGTAAATCAACAAAGTCAAAATATAATTAATTATTTCTTTCATTTTACTTTCTCTATTAATTTATTATTTTTTTCCCGAAATTCAAGCTATAAAATATTTTTTATTATATTAACATGATAAGAATGACAACTAATAATGTTTTAGGTTGGAATTGCAACTTAGTGAGAATGTTATTTTTTTTAACAAACACTATAAGGTTCATTTCTTATCATGTTCATACATAATAACAAAAATTAATATATTAATTAATTTCACATAGCTTGAATTCCAAGAAAAGACATATATCATATAAATTAAGAGAACATATATGTATGTACGAGTTTATGGATGATTTTAGATTTTGAATTACATAAAAATAAAAATAAAATTTATGTGATTATTTGTGGAGATTACAGATGGTCGTTCTGTTATATGTCCTTGTTGGAGAATATTGTATATTTTAAGTGTTTATGAAATTATAAAATTATAAATTATTGAGTAAAATTATTTTACATCTTTTTTGTCTTAGGTTATTTTACTATTTTACATACACGTTCTTTAGAAATTTAATTAATAAAAGTGAGAATTTACTATTTAATTTTAATCTTTAAGATATTTACTTTTTGTTTACAACTGTTCCAAATTTTATTTTATACTTTTTCAAAAGTCACTTTATGTGATTATTTGTGAAGATTACGGATGGTCAATCTGTTATATTTTCTTGTTGGAGAATACTAAATACATTTTTAAGAATAATTGTTTATACAAAAAAAAAATTATACTTACAAATTTTAAATTAAAATACTAAAATTAAACTTCACAATAAAAGTTTATGTGATTCTTCTTTCGATATTGTATATAGAATTTTATCCTATATTGCAACATTATGATTATGATGTTGCACAGACGTGAGAACCTATTATGAGTCAATCCATATGACTATTTTCTTAATCACCGTATCTAACTCAAATATCAAAGTTTAAATCAAATTAATGAATGAAATTTTCAAATAGAATCAGTATAAAATTAAGTTCCTTACAATAAATTTTTAATAATAGAAAATTAGTCTATTGATGTCCGTTCTTCTACCCTTGTTAGATAAATCCCTCAATGATAACAACAGTTCAATATATTTGATATAAAATATAGGTTGCAAAAGGTCTCTTGCATGATGTCAATGTCCTCCTACACAAAATTAGACACATTAACATTTTAAAACCTTTGAACGATTGCAACTGTGTTTGGGAAATTAAATGACGTGTCAAATTTTAAGATCACCGATAGATTTTCTTTCGTCCCTCGTTACTTTCTATATTTTTTTAGTTGTCCCTATTTACTTGTCCTATTTTTCGACCCCTCAAGACAGGACAAAAAATAATTCATATATAGCCCGGCATTGAAACTTCTTGACAATTTCTAATTTTAATTTCCATCCTTTTTGAACATTTAATAATGGATAAACCTATAACTTCATATTCTAACTACTGTTCTGTTAATTGTTTCATTTCTAAATTGGACAACTAAATCGCGACAGAGGGGGTATTGTTTAAATAATTGGACAGCTACATTCTTTTTAAAAGTGTCAAATTTATAATATTTAATTAATGATTTTTTCTAAATTGAAAAATTCAAGAATAATTGTGGCGCTGACACATCATATTTTTTACCTCTCCTATTATATATTAGATGATTTTTGAGAGCATTTTTCATTTTTACAATTAACTAATGTTCAGTTTTCAAGACTATTTTTTAAGAGTGTTCTTCCCAATATTACCTTCATTTCTTATTGTTAATTAGTGATTAATTATAATTAGTAATTTTAATTATCAATGTAAAAATAATAAATAAGGGTAAAAATGAAAAAAATAAATTCAGTTTATGTCATAAATCTATTTTTTTTTAAAGAGTGTGAATTGTGAAACACCTCAAAAAATAACTTAGTATAGAATGGAGAGTATTTAATTTAGAGAAGTTATAATGTAATCCTTACAGAAGCATTCATGAATCTGTACTACTTACATGAATAATACATAACCAATAATGTTTATGCTAAAACATATATCATGCTAGAACACATCAACATAACAAAATATAATTTAATAATTACCTCTTGAAGTGTGAACGAATACCTTCAAGAGAATCTACAAGATAAACGGACCTTTAAGCGAATCTACAACATAAACAATAGTTATGATTTTTCTACAATGATTTAAAGTCACATCCGAACTCTCTCAATGGGTGGACAAATATCGAATAGAATATTAATCTCCTCTTTTCTAGGTTAGGAGAATCCCTATTTATAGAGATTTCTTCCTTGTCCAAAAAGGACCAGAAAATCTTGTTTTTCAAGAAGACTAGAAAACCAATATTATTCTTCCTTTTTTACATAGAAATGAGATTCTAAGTTCTAGTTAAATATGGGCACTATAGAACCCGAAAAATTAATGTCTGAGATTCCTACTAATGAAATAATTTCAAATAATTAATTTGAATTATTCCTTACCATGATCTTACAAATCAATTTCCCTAGAATTCGATTATTGCACAACCCTCTATTTTTGTAATTTCTTATTAAACACTTATGTAATTTCCCATGTTAAGATTTCTGATAGACGTATCAATAAATTAATTATTGATGAATTTTAACTGTAATGATTAATTTACTTTAGAGCACGACTTAAATTATTTCATGTGTCGGATTTCATAAATCCACTTGCAAGATTTTGATACGATGAAACTTGTAAGTTTTCTTACAAAAAGGAGTCAATCAATGTTTATTACGAGACGGGATTTCATCAATACCTTATTATTCACCAACATATATTATTTCATCCAATCTACCAGGCGTATTGAATCCACTCCAGCAATCTCACTTTTAATAAACAAAAGCAATAATTAATATATACTAAACAACAATAGTTTAATCAGGATTAAATATGAGTACGTTTAAAATAGTTTACGAATAATGTTTTTTGTCAGTCAGTCTAAACAACTATTGCTTCTGAGGTTCTTCAAGACACTACAAAAGTACCTAGCTACAAACAGTTGGAACTATATAAATCATATCCCTCCCATGTCACGACCCAATCAGGGGACGCGAATAGGCACCCACATTTTACCCTCCTATGTGAGCGACCCACCCATCTAAACCTTTACATTTTAAGAGATTATCCACCGAAAATATGCGCGACTTAAACTCATTAATAAACCAATTCAATACCTATTATTATTATCCCCAAATCTGGAAGTCATCATCACAAATAACATCTCTCTCAAATTACTTAACTAGGAAATGTCTAAGAACAAAATAACTAAAAAGCTAAGCTAGTCCATGCCGAAGTTCAAGGCAATCAAGACTTGAAGAAGAAGGACCCGTCCAGCTAACGCATTAGCTCACCCTGAATTTCCGATGAAGTGACAGATGGCTAGATCTTCTGTTGAGTTGAAGTTGACAACGTTTGCTTGGTCATTACACAATAACAAAAGAGGACACCTGAAAGTAGGGTGGTCATACAACACACGTACTGAGTATGATATCATCGGCCACTCAAAATAGGGCACAAGTATATATTCCACTAATAAATGTAACCAACTACAATCCTCAACCTGTAGCCATAACACATGGAAGTCATCAATAACTACCACCCGAGTCACCATGAGGATCAGCTCAATACCATACCATTTGGAATTAAGTTCATAGAATTGATTATATTCATTATCTTTCAAGATTCATTATCTTTCTCCTCTTGTTGCGGTAACGTGACACTCCGATCCTTATTTCTATCCTGGTGCCGGAACGTGGTCACTCCGATCCTCATATTCTATATCCTGTCCAACGGAACGTGGCACCCGTCCATATAACTATCCTGGTTCCGGAACTGACACTCCGATCCTCATATTCCTATCCTGGTACCCGTAACGTGGCACCCATCCATATACTATCCTGGTGTCCGAGACGTGACAACTCCGATCCTCTCTTCTATCCTGGTACCGGAACGTGGCAAATAACCGCGATCCAGTATTCTATCCTGGTGGTCGGAACTTAGTAGCACTACTCCGATCCTCATTCTATTTCTATCCTGGTACGGAACTGGCAACCCGATCCATATACTACCTGGTGTCGGAACGTGACACTCCTATCCTCATATTCTAAATCCTGGTATCCGGAACGTGGCACCCGATCCATATTCTTATCCGGGTTTCGGAACGTGGACAACTCCGCTCCTCATATTACCTAGTCCTGGTACCGGAACGTGGCAGGCCCCCGATCCCCTAATTCATTCAAGCCTTCTTTTACACTAGGCATCACATCATTCCATTATATATTTATCAAGCCTTCTTCAACTAAGGCAATCATCATCTCATTATATAATATATCAGTGAATTAGGGTTCTTTCAATTTGGGATTCAATAACTTCTCATCATGCTTGCTTAATTCCATCACAATTTTATAAAATCAATAATCATGCAAGCAGACAACTTAAGCACATAGCAGGGGTACATATTTATCAACGACATTTGCACTATTATAGTTCACTACGAATATCGTACCATAAACCATAACCTACCTCCACCGGAAGAATTTGAATCAAACAAGCTATCTTCTCAAATCCTTGCTATCCTCTCGGTCTCTCTCTCTGATCGATCTCTCTTCTCTCTTCTGTTCTTTTCTATTTTCTTTAAATTCAAACCCTCTTTCTTTTACCCTAATTATACATAATTAAAAGAATAAAGTGGAAATAATAACCCACTAATTAACTAACTTAAGGTTACCAGTCTTTTAAAAAACCCCCAAAATTAGAACCTGTAATATTAACACCGCAATCTTTATAATTAAGGAAGAATAGTCCCGCAAAAACGACCCCTAAACCGTGTAGAGGAATCCTTTTTGTGCCTTGGACTATGTAGCGCAACCCTTGAGGCCGTCACATCTGTGCAGGTCCGTCCGTTCCTTCCTTCATGACTGTCAGAAACTCGTTTTCTTGTTACCAAATTCTCAAAAGTTGAAGTGTTTTTTTGCAACGAAACTCACTACGTTCGTCGTGGATGTGACGGCACGTCCTGCAGTCCCGTCACAATATACAGCGAGTCGATTTTTGAGTACCCCTTTTCAAAACTTCTAGTTCATGGGAGACACCTCCTCGACGGGCCGTCGTGACTATGCCGGTCCCTCGTTACATCCGTCGTCCCATCCAGCCAGTTTCTTCCAGACATAACTTCTGTTGCCTCAAAACGACTAAACAGCGTTCAACTAGTAACCATTCCCCATCGTTCGTCCCCGAACGATCAAAGAATAAAAACAATGGCGAAAGGATACCCTGCATCTGTGAACAGATGTGGGTAATTTTTCTTGTATATTTCCGCCTCCTTCTCCCAAGTAGCTTCTTCAACCGGTCGATTCTTCCATTGAACTTTGATGGATGCAAGCCTCTTCGAGGGGTCTCGTCTCAACTTGGGGCGTGGGGGACGGTGGGGTCTGTTGGCGAACGGGGGGGTGCGTCGGGTCGGGGGAGGGGGGGGGGGGGGGTCTCTATCGAATATAGCAACAACAGTTCCTTTCCTCCTCATAAGACAAATTCTCATCAGCAACTGAAGGTGGCTCGTCCCAATGGAATATGTAGGTTCCATCTCCATGTGTATCTTTTTCAACATGGACACAGAAATACCGGATGCACTCCGGACCCTGGGGGCAAGGCTATATCGAAGCCACCTCCCCTAATTCGCCTTTAAGTACCTCACATGGTCCATATACCTTTGACTTAGCTACCCTCCCATCTTTGGCCAAACCTCATCACCCCTTTTCTGGGTGAAACCTTCACAAGACTTGTTCACCTTCCATGAACTCCCAAGTCTCTAACCTTCGGTCTGCATACTTCCTTTTGTCTAAACTTTTCGGCCGCTAGAAGCGTTTCTTGATGCCCTTCACCTTTTTCTATTTCTAAACAATCCCTCAGATCGTAAAACCCCACGGTCTAACACCTCGAATGTCATCAAACCAACCTGGGGGGGAGATCTACACCTCCTCCCCATACAATGCCTTCAATGGCGCCATATCATACTGGAGTTGTAGCTATTATTGTAGCGAAAACTCTGCCAAGTGTAAGAAGCTATCCCAATGCAACCAAACTCTATCACAACACATGCACGAAGCTATCCTACCAACACATTGAATCGTTTCGCAATCAGACTGACGCATCGGTCTGAGGATTGAACTCGGTACTAAGGTCCACCTAGTACCGCATTTCTTCATGCAATATTTTTTCCTCAAAACTTAGAATACACTGCGTACCTCTATCCTGAATATGATGGATAGTGGAACTCCAATGCAATCGCCAACTTTCGATATGTAAAGTTTGGGCCATAACTTCTCCTGCATTGTAGTCACCTTAACCGGGATGAAATGAGCAGACTTAGTTAATCTGTCCACAATCACCCAAATGAGTCGAACTTTGCCCAATATCTTTGGAGACGCAACCACGGTCCGTCCCACAGGTCGTCGGCAGCTCCCTCGACCTCACGGAGCCCTGTGACGGCCCGTCCATCTGTGACGGTCCGTTCCCTTTCCGTCATGACGGTCAAACTCGTTTCTGTACCACAATTCCTCAAAGTTTAAGTGTTTTGCAACGAACAACTCACGACGGTTCGTCGTGATGTGAACAGGCAACGTCCTGCAGGTCCGTCACATTTACAGCGAGTCGATTTTTAGTACCCAATTTCAAAATTCTAATGTCATGGGACTACACCCGCCTCACACCGGGACCCTTCCCTACTCCTCGACGGCCTCGGGAACTATGACGGTCCGTCGTGTACAAAAATCCGTCGTCCCAGCCACAGTTTTTATCCATAAATAAATTCTGTTGCTCAAACGACTAAACAGTCCGTTACATCCCATATCAAGATAAACCTACATATAATCGTGTGCCACAATCGTTACCACCCATGACATGTCCAATTTTCTCTATCCTAGCTTGTGAACCCACAACTTTAATACTTATAAAATCGATGGATTTAAATCCTCTGTTTACTAGCTAAACTCTACTCACTAATCATCTACTATATAAGTAAATACACCAAACTAATATATGGATTAATGAAAATGAGGCAATATTTATTCTCTATAAATATTATTCTTTCTTAACAAAATAAAAAAAATAATATGGTTAATAGTATATAATCCCCACAATCTCCCCACTTAGACTTTTAATTCATCACCATTGTTATAATGTCTTATATCTAAGTGTATGGTTAATAGTATATTCCATCACAATCTTCTACCTTAGATTTTAATCTTTGAATTGTGAAAATACTATGTTTTAAACCATGATTAATAGTATAATATCCTACCATCTCTACGTTAACTCTTAACACTATCATTTTCAACTTGCACCAGACATTCCCATTTAGGGTGTTTCTATCGAAAGAAAAATTTACCAAGCTATTTTCTCATGTATTTTTTTCTAGTAGTGCTTCATCGTAACACATCAATTTGTACGAGATCTTGAGATCCTTATCATAACCCTCCAAGAGTGTAACTACTTCTTTTTTCCAGGCTCTATCAATACAAGTTCTCTTCTCTCTCAACCATACAAAATAAATCATCTTCGGTTATGAATTCTCCACTACTACTAAGGTCCTACTATTTAATCACCCGTCATGTTCTAAAGTTTTAATCTTGTTTTTTAAAAATTTTCGTATTGGAAATATTAACACCTTTTTTATAGTGTTTCTTTTAAGTTTTTGTTCAACAATCACTCCCCACTACTGAAATAGTAGTTTTCTTAGTCTAGAAGTAACGTTTCTCACCGGGACTACTCTGTGGCTGTGTAATCGGTAATGGAAGCGTCAAGGGGTTTCTGACTAGTCCATTTGATGTCTTAGCCGCTGAATGTTATAATTGGGGGACAAGCTGGGGGGGGGTGTATTTGTTTTTCAGAGTCGGGGGCGTGTAAAACGTATGGGGGTTTAGACTTCCTGGAACATGGTTTACTAAATGACTCTTTTCTAGAAATCAGACAATTGTGTTAATCATTGCCTTATTTTCTTTAGGTTATTATGATAAACACTCTTTAAGTCTTTAGGATATACAACTAACACACATTCTGTTCTTAATTTCAATTTTTTTATTCTCCCACTCAGCAGATGTGATGGACGATCCTATATCTAAACATGTCATAGATTAGACTTACGTCATTCAACTAGTTCTATAGTTTTTCAAGGTACTGATCTGAAAGAAATTGAATTAAGATTGTGATATGTAGTTATTAGAACCTAACAAGTAAGAAACAAAATAACTAATAATAAGTCAATAATTAATCTTATCATCTTTATAAGAATCTACTTCTTTTTCCTCTTTCCAACCAATCTATTATAGAGCGTCTGATGTAACAATGAAATGCTCTGGGATTACTATAGAGATAAAGTGACTCATGACTCTGCAAAGAGGTTTACGTTACTACAATTAGATTGCGGTGATTTTATATATATTTTCATGATGCTATATTAGTTTAAAATATCTTGATCAGTTTATCAAGATATTCAGACTACCAAAACTTCAAAAAGAAGATATATTCATATCATGAGTAACTGTTTGTGAAAGTCTTAGAATATTCAAAGTCACCTCTTACCCGAATGTTCATATACCTCAAATTATCACTAACACCTTTTCCTTTTTAAAGGAAAATTCTCTTAGTTATTTTTCCTTCTAAACAAAACTCACATGTTGGTAGTGACTTCACTTTCAATGAACCGTTATGTTCATCAATTAGCCAACCTCGAAGTTCTATTCAAAATAAATAACTTAAGGCACTAGTGTACAATAAATTTCATTCAATTTAAAAGATACTTTCTCGTATGATCGTAGATTAAATAAACTTTCAATTATGGTGAAATATATTATAAAACATCACGCATCATACCACTACAATGATATTATTCATCAAACTCAATGAGTAGGAGAGTTACACACAATATTCAATATTCTCTCTTATCTAGTTAGCAACCTGAAAATAATTCGCTCTAACACAAGGTAATAGTACAATGCATTCTTTGAATTAAATATTTTATTTATCCCTTCACAGAAAAAACTTTAAAAGTAGACTAAGTGGGGTGCGTAAAGTCATTGAGAATATGAGATATAATACATTAAAAATAGATTCATAATATTTGATCCCAAATAAACGAAATCCGGGGCTCATTTTATACATTATATCCATGCATCTCGATAGATCCAATCGATGGGATTGGAGAACTACTCATGGAATACACATGTACAATGACCCGATTCTCCACTCTCCAAAACTTATCCAAACCTACTCAGATGGAGCGTCCTACTTTCTGCAAACTGGGAGTACAGAAGAAGGACATTAGGGTGGGCTGGGACGCTGGGAGGCGATAGGTAGATAAGGGACGTAAGTTTGGAGGAGTAAGATGGAAGAAGGTGATGGGCATCGGATGAGGTGTGGGTCTTGTGCGACGGGGGAAGGCTGTTGGCTTCGAGTTGTGGGAGGGAGGGGCGGTTGGTGGAGTACATAGGATGTTGTGTGTGTAGGTGGGGGCTGCTAGGGTGTTTTACTCATTTCTCCTTTTTTTTTCTCTGTTACATTGATCCAATCTTTTTTTACTCAGTTTAAAAGAGTTAATACAGATTATCAAACTAGACGATTAAATACATAGTGACTTGTATTAATTTCATCCGATAGGGAGGAAGGTCTAAGCCAACACATAAAACTAATATTTCACTACTATTTAATCAAATATGACCAAAAACTCATATAACAATACAAAATAAAATTAATTTCTTACTGGTTCGTTCTTATGAATCTACCAAATTTAAGATCAATCAGAGTTTTTTTTTCAAATTTCAAAACTATGATCAATTTTATTGAAAACGTTGTTTGGCCATAATAGAATTTAAAATTTTCTCCCGCTCATTAATTTTAATCATTATAAATCATTTTGGTGAAATAGATACAACACGGATAGAATAAGAACTAATTTCCTTAATTTCCAAAAGAAAAAGTATATTTGGTATACAGTGATAATCCAATTAAAACACGCCCTCATAGATTTCATGCATCTTAACAATAAATTTTGATAAAAAATGACTCGCATCAACATACATTGTGGTATCAGTATAGTCACTTCAAATTTAAAACAATACTAACATCTATGGAGAGTATAGGGTAATTTAAGAAGTCAAAGTGATCGCATTATCCCTATAATATCCATTCTTCAATAAATCTTACTTAGTTTAGAGAGTCAATACAGATAACATAAGCTAGAGATTAAATACAAATAACTTGTGTTTTTTTCAACTGATAGGGAGGAAGGGTCTAATCCAACACATGACTTATACTCGCAAAAATTTAAGTCATCAGACCATAGAGAACAAACTCTATCACCACTATATCATAGTCGAAGTAATTTTTCGGTAAAATATTTTCAAGAAATATCAAACTATCTGAAAACCTCATTAACGATAGTTATGATCAACACTGCATAACGATGAGTATTTTAAATTTGATCGTTTTTGATGAACCTATCGAATTTCTGATCAATTGGAGTTCAAAAATAATATTTATCTCCATATCTATGATCAAATTTAGATTCAAACGATTTAAAGAAAAATGAATAGATCTACATCTTTATCATATATCAATATATGTTAACTCATCATGTGTAATCATGCACCACATATAACATATATAAAAATAATATAAAGGATGTCAGTCATACTAAATCGCATTTTAATTCCAAAGAACAACTTTAAAATCATTTTAACTACCTCAAGGTAAAACTAACCACATAGCAATGGGTACTTTTTGCTAGGTCGTTATCAATGAACTTTACCAAATTTCAGGTCAATTGGAGTCTATAAAAAAATATTTATGTCCAAATATATGACCAAATTCAAATTCAAGTGATTCAAACATCTTTAGGAATTAAAATAATATGACCTACATTCTTATCACATATCAATTCATGCCAAATAACAATGTGCGATCATGTTTCAAATTTAACATAAACATAATTGATATAAAGAATGACTTTATCATATTCAAATCAAATTTTAATCCGACAAACTACCTAAACCCATCTAGACGATTTTTGTTGGTGCCATCAGATTTCAAGTCAATCAGAGATCATAAAAGTCATGACCACCTAAACAATGATCAAATTTGAAAAATAAATCATTTTAGACATAGTTTTAGATTAAAATAACTTGATTCAAATTTTCATTCTATTTTGATAATTATCTCATGAGCATAAGGTGTACTTGTGTTGTTTCTTTAGATAAGACACACAACACCTTCTTGTACCAAATTATCCTTTCGATTAATACATCTGAGAGTTCACGATACTATTTTTTCTCCTTTTGAGTGAAACTTTAATCACTCTTCTCATGGATCAATTTAGCATTACTAGCATCTTAAAGAAATCTTTATTCAAAAAAAATCACCACTAGTATTCACTTAGGACGATTTATATATCATATGTTGAGAATATTTTAATGACTCAAATAAATAAACACTTTAATGAACCCTATTTATTAATCATAATTCTCAATTCATATATTAATATTTTCTCTCATATATCTAAACTTTAAGAATTTTTCAATGATTTCAAATAAATAAACTAGTTCAACAGTAACTATTTATTAAACACAAAGTTCTTAATTTATAATATGTAAAATAATACTCAAATAATTATTTTTTAAAAAAAAATCTTGGCCAATTAAAAAAACTAAATTGTATAGATAATTTCGGCTTAATGTTATTTATTTAGTCTGCCAAAATTTTATACAATTATTGTAAAACGGATAAAAATCTATCGGTACCATTCCGCCGTGAGGCAACATGCACTACTCTTTAAAATTAAAAGGTTATTACTTTGGCCTAATCACAAAGATTAGGCAGCCGCCAATCTACCGCCGCCATTGTTATTTAAAATTACCTGCAATTAGACAAAGAAAATACAAAGAAAAAAGACAAAGATTGCCATCAAGAAGACAAGACTTAATTTAATTAAAAAGGTAGCTTCCCACTAACATAATTTAGCGTGCACTATACATATTAATTTGAATTAAACTAAAAACCTGCCACACTTTAGCAAAATTTGTTTTTGATTGTTATCCGTGATAAAACACACATCGACCATAAATAAGTAAGATTCAAATTTTTGTACACGTCACACCAAATTCATCTTACTTAATAACATATAGTATTAAATAAATAGTATTAAATATATTTACTACTGTGTACCTAATCCTAGTCCTATGAGGATTAGTACTCCTTAATAATAATCCCTAGGCCTATGGAAGTAGTCTCCGTCTATATCTCCATATATATCTCCCATGTATTCCCGTATTAGGTTAACACTTTCAATACAATCAATATTCCTTCATGGTATCAAGAGCCAGAAAACCTAGAGCTTCTTTCTCTAGTGTTTTTTTTCTCTCTGTTAGGCCCGATCGTTGCAAAGTCCTTCCTCCTTCCTCTCTTCTCTTGGGTGGCGGCGGCAAAGCCATGACAAACGGGTGAATCCCTCGATTCATCTCCTTCTCCCTGGCGTTAAACTCCTTCTCAGGCATCTTTCATGCCCTGATTCCGAAAGATTATCAGACATAGATGTAACTACATGGAAAATCACCGTGTCTTTACAAACAGTCCCTTGAGTCTATTACCTTCTCAATATTTCGATGGAAGCACAGCACCCGACCACCACCCGCCGCCGGCAAAGTCTCAACCCAACACCGCGCCCATGGTACAAAAATCAAGAAAAAAACTCAATCGTCCATGCCGCCTTGAAATCCGTGGATGGGCCAGATCCGCTCATGTTTGATGCGTATCTCTCCCCACGTTCAAAACACGTCGATCCCACACAACTGCTTCGCCGCCTGTAGACGGCCCTCGCAACACGCTATGCATCAATTTCTCACTCTCATATTTTTCAATTACGTATCGTCTCACACAATTACCAAAGGCACGAAAACTATGGCGGAGGTATTTAGACGAGGTCTCCACCATCATCACCACCCTCGACAACCGTGAACGAAATCATTCCTGAAAAAGTTCTCGTCTTTACTTCGTTCGTGGGCTCCATCATCCTACTCCTCCATTACACAGCGGTTCGCATCAGTCCAATGCCCGTTGACCTGGGCTACTCCTCTCCTCGTGCTAAAAGTGAAGAATCACGTGATCTGGAGAGCAAATTCTTCTCCGAGAACGCTGTTATTGAGCCCGGCCACCGTCCTACCGCAAGCCAGAACTATCGCGGGCGTGGTTCGGACGGCAGGGCGACGCGAGCGGCTAACGGCAGAAACATTCGGAGAGGGCCGCTTTTTGCGTGCGGTCGCAGGGCGTACCGCGTAAACGCTGGCCAGCATCAAACGGCAAGCACAAAGCCGCACTCCTTCGTCAGTGCGGACATCATCTTCCAGCGCGTGTCAGCGCACATTAACAGCGGATCGTCCAAACTTGTCAAATCTGTCATAAACAGACCACACCCGCTGTTTCGTTGCCCTTGTTTCGGTATGATGAGAGTCAAATAAGTGATAACCGTGCCAATTAGTCATCGCAACAGCCCGGCCCTTCCCCTTCCCTCTGAAATGCTGTTGATACTATGGCCAACATGCAGCGTTACTTCTGATCTATCCAAGCTTAACGCCCAAATTCATATCATGATGGCTACAGATGGTATTACTGTTGGCAAACTTGAGTCCCTTAATATTTCTCACAACTGGCACGGGTACATTAAATCCCACCGCTATCTTTCACTTATTAACCTTACCCACTCCCTTTCTATTAAACCAATCTCCTTTCAGTTCACCAATCACCAATTCAACAAAAGACAATAATTGCTTCACTCTTGTTCACACTCTAATGATTTTCACATCCTAGACAATACTACCAAGAGGGTGATTTTTTCAGGGCCCCTGTGAGCATGGTCTGTAACGTTCTTTTCTTTTGTTTTCTTTTCTGGCACAATTCGTCTTCCCACCCAGTTTCAGAAAGCGTTTCATGTGTTCTCCGGTGTATCTTTCGGCTGCTGGCCACAGTCTGTTGTGGCACTTCGTCTGGGTCACCCGTCTCCTCAATAATAAATTTCTTTACATGTCTCAATAGTGTTTTTCTTTTCTTCCATTCATTTAACAATTGTGACACCGCACCTGTTCATTTGCTAAAAATCTCATAAATTAACCGGAAAGAAAAAGAAAGAAGAATTTTACTTTATGTGAGAAGCGGACAAGTGCAACCTTTTCAACTTATTCATTCTGACCTATGGGGTTCCTACTCTCTTGCTGTTCCCTGATTTGCTGGTTTTCGCTATTATTTTGTTTTGGTGGAATGACTTTAAAAAAATACACTGTGGTTGTACCCACTAAAACACAAATCACAGGCATACCACCACCTTTGTTCACTTTTGAAACATGGTCAAAACAACACAATTCATGTCTCATGTTAACACTTTTTCGAAGTACAATGGAAAGGAAATCCTTCAATAACATCCTTTGGCCGTTTCCCCCCTGCCCCATCCCTGGGAATTATCATCAAAACCTCCTTATGTCCTACACTCCCCGAATAGAATGGGGTGGCTAGCAGTAATCATCGCCATCTCATTGAAACGGTGTTACTACTACTCTTCTACCTCAAATCTGCATTTCCCTTTCTCCTTTTGGGTAGAAGCTCTAGCACCGGCAAAACTACCTCATTAACAGAATCCAGTCCAAACTCCTCTCCCAGTCAAACTCTCCCTCCAACAAATCAAGCCTATCACAACTCCTTTACCAAGAATACCCAATTATACCACCTCCCCGCTGTCTTTGGGTGTCTTGTGCCTACCCTTGGCTACGCCCTCATATTACTCACAAATGAAACCCACCCGTCCTTGTATTTTTTTTTTGGCTTAATCCTACTCCAAGGGTTATCGCTTTCTTGACTCCACAAACTCATAAAGTTCTCCATACTCGTCATGTCAAATTTGCGAAAATGAGTTTCCTACGAGCCTATTTCCCCCTCCACAAATAAATCATTCATTGGCGTCCTTCCCCTTTTTCCCAACTACTCACACGGTCCCTCACCACCTCCCCACACCTCCACCCACTACCACAACCCCTCTCACACTTCGAAGACCGTCCACCCACATACATACACCCCCGCAACCACCACCACCCACACTCACAACCAACCCAACCACCCATACACACAACATCTCCAGCCCGATCCATTTTTGGGGTCCCTTCTCGCCACCCTCGAATCACCACCGCGCCCGTACCACCCCCAATACTCATCCATGGTTAACCCGTGGCAAAGCCGGTAATCTTTTCTTTAAACCTAATCTTCAGGCTACCATACTACCAAATACACCCTTTCCGATACGGAACCAACAACCTACGCTGTTTGCCTCAAAAAATGCTTATTGGCGTCATGCTATGGATGACAGTTAAGGCTTTGACTGATCAAAAACTTGGGTCTTTGTACCTAACGCTCCATGGTCCACCCGGGCTGTCAATGGGTGTACAAAATTTAAAACAACAATTCGATGGCATTATTTCCAGGTACAAGTGCTCATTTTGTTTGCTAAGAGGCTACATCAGTAGTATGGACTTGCTTTTACTCTCCGAGACATTCATCCTGTTATTGGCAGGAACCAATTCGCGCCTGGTACTGTTCACTCGCGCCGTGCTCCAACAGTTGGCTCATCATCAGTTGGATGTTTCCTGCCTTTCTCGGGGGCCTGCTTTGATGAAACTATCTACATACGCACCACCGGCATCTGTTGACCCCTCTTTCCCTCACATTTTTCAAACTCAAACTCCAGAGTCTCTTATTGGGCTCAACAGCCCCGTGCTTTGGGGTACAACCGTCTGAAAATTTCCTTCCAGGGACTCGACTTCACGTGTTGCGTACACGACCGAGTCTGTTTACTTTACTCGACATTCATCACAAAGCCGGTACAATCATATCTTCTTGTCTTGTAGATGAACAATTATTACAGGCTCTACTGCAGCTCTCATTTAGATGGCACTCGAGCTATGCAATACTAGCCTCAAAATAATGACCTTGGCCCGTACATTATTTGCTGGAATGGAGGTTTCTTCTCTCGACAGAGCGCGGCGTTGTTTCTCGTCAATCAGATCAATATGCTCGGATCTGTTGCAGAAGCTGACTGGAAAAATGCACCATCAACCAACATCGATGGCATTCTCTTCGTCTACGAATGGGCCGACACCCCTTTGCCGATATCACCCACTTCCGCGCTCAATTGGGGCTCTACATCTCTGGTTCATTACCCCGTCCTGACATCCGTTGCTGTTAACCGAGTTGCTCGCTGCATACACCCCCCCCTTGCAACAACCAAGTGAACATGATCCCATTGTCCTAAAACGCTTCTCAGGTACATTTTTTGTGGCACTCTTGGTCGTGGTTTCTCTTCGCCCCGGGGACTTGGAGATTCTGGGTTCTCAAATTCAGATTGGGCGAATGATAAAAATGACGAAAATCTACAACATCGGGGTTTCTTTCCTGTTTTTTTGGGGCGAACCTGATCTCCTGTTTACAAAAAAACAACCGCAAGGTCTCTCGGTCCTCGACCGAATCTGATACCCGGCCCTTGCTCTTTTTGCTGCTGAACCATTTGGGTCCATATATCTTCTGCTAACGTCCGCGACACTCACCCTGTTCCTCCTCTCTATTGTGACAACAAAAATTAACATCTGTGGGCTAAGAATTCCTTCCTACACACACCAGAATGAAGCATGTTGATACCGAATTGTCCTCTTTTTCGCAATGAGTTCAGGCCGTCACCATACTGTGCAGTTTGACCCACTGAAGCACCAACCGGCTGATAGGAGGAGGTTATGAGTAGAGAGGGGAGATGTTGGGTAAAGACTAGGAAGAGATGGTTAAGGTGTGCTGATATTGGAGGGATTGCTTTTATCCTCGGTGATCTTGGGGGTACCGTAGTGCTTAATGACGTGAGTGTCTTCTTTCGGGAATTTGTTTTTAAGGAGGGTGTATTAATGTTATTTTTATAATAAGACATGGGGTATTTTTGGGCATGGATGCGAGGGTTATATGTAATATTTATGGAATTTTGGTGTATGCGAGTGGTAAGGTGGGTGGAGGAGTTTGTTCCTCCCACCAAGTCTCTCCCGAGCCGACATCACGATTACCTTAGTTCCAAGCTTCCGTTCGCTTCCGCTCAGCTCAACTTGAGATGGGATAATAACATATAGTATTAAATAAATAGTATTAAATAATATTTACTGTGTACTAATCCTAGTCCTATTAGGATTAGTACTCCTTAATCCTAGTCCTGTTAGAATTAGTACTCCTTCCTATATCTCCTATATCTATCTCCCATGTATTCCCTTATTAGGTTAACACTTCAATACAATCAATATTCCTTCAGTACTCGTATAAGTTTCTCATGCTTCAAATATTAAAGAAACTTAATATATAGCATATTTATGAGTATAATCACACATATACACCAATATGTTACAACCTAACTATGGCCAAAGTCATATGAGGCCACTCAAACTTGTCCCGATATTTATTAGCACTTAACTAGACTTTTACTATCAATTGAAAAACTTCACACCCTCCTAATTGGAACAATTGAACATTTTGTTTGTCATGTGGCACATTGTTTGTAAACCACACCCTTTAGGCGCGTGAAGGTATTAATTTGAGCCTTTGTTTTTTGAAAAGAAACTATATTTCTTCTTCATCTTCTTTGCCACTCCTTCCTCATCACACCACATTTTACCACATCACCGAAGCTACAACAACCCTTTGCTTCCTTTTATTTTCTCCTGATACTTAAACCTTTTTTTTAACTCGATTGTTGTTATATTTGGCCCCATGGTCATCCATTATGAGGATTGGTTTGCACCACCATGAAATCACATGCACCCATTATTACGTCATTTCTTTCATTTTTAATTTGTAAAGGCTTTAAGTTTGGAGTTTTAGTTTGTATCTTTGTGTTAGTTAATAAATTTGATGTTCCAATTGATGTCCAGTGTTGAATTTATGGGAGGATTTTCTATCAAAGGTATTTTTACTTTGACTCAAATTTTATTGAAGTGTTTAATTGTTGTAAATGTGTTGTTTTGGCTTTAAAATTAATGTATATGGCCTAATGTAAGGATGTTTTCTTTATCTAAAAAAATTAATCGATTATGAAACATAAAAAAATCAAAATAATTCCATTTTTTTATAATGAGTAATGAAACTTTGAAATTTTTTGGAGAGATTTTTTCCACCATCTTTCTCTAACTAAAAAAGAGAAAAAAATTTCGGGTTGAACATGGCACTGTACAGGGAAGGGGGGAGGGTCACCATTAATGGAGTTAGAAGGAAATGTATGTTTTGGGGTTTCAGAGGCAGGCAGGGGAACGGAAGTGGTTGATTTTAAGATTTAAGTTTTCTTTTCATTTTTTTTTGATTTAAAATAATTTTCTGTTTTTGGACTTTATAATAAAATGTTAAACAATTATTTTTTGGATGCAAACATAAATATGTCATGATTTAATTGGTCAAATTGGACAGGTCAGGCGCGAGTGTATTTTCACACATCCTCTATTTTTAGTTTATTCTCAAAAAATTGTTCAAATGGTTCAACTTCCAGAATGGTAGAGTAGAAGTGTTCAAGCGGTAATAAGTCTAGTTGAGGTGTCTAAAAGGAATTAAATTGAGACAAATTCGAATGGCCCAGCATACGGACTTTGACCAGCTATTATTTAGATGCAAACAAGGCTTTTGACACTACTAAAAAAGGCCAAAAAGAGACCTAGAAAAAGAGACCTCACGAGGTCTCTTTTCAGGGGAAAAAAGAGACCCAAAAGAGACCTCAAAGGAGGTCATTTAAAATGCAGGTCACTTTGTAAAAGACACTCATGAGGTCGCAAACAGAGGGGACATCCCGAGGTCACCCCCAAAAATATATGAGTTTTTTAAAAAAAAGGAGACCTCATGACGGTCCCTATGTATTATTAATTTTAATCTTATATTTTTTATATAGAGACCTCATGAGGTCACCATTTTATATATTATTTAATTTTTTTTTATATGTTTAATAATAGACCTCATGGATAGCGAGATAGTATTTATTTAATTTTATATTATTTAAAGGAGAGACCTCATTAAGGGTCTCTTTTCTGCATTTATTTTTAGCGACATCGTGAGGTCTCTATATAAAGGAAATTTACGGAAAATATAATGCAGAAAGAGAGACCTCATAAGGTCTCTTTTCGGCATTTATAAATTATAAAATGTGATTAGAGACGATTTGAGGTCTCTATTATGAAATATCTGGAAAAAAATTAATGCAAAAAGAGACCTAATGAGGCTCCTTTTCTGGATTAATAAAATAGAAAATGTTAACTAGAGACTTCATGAGGTCTTCATTATGAACTATATGGAAAAAATTAATGCAAATAAGAGACCTCAAGGTCACTTCAGATCGCGGTTCAACCCACACGTCTGGATCTTCAGATTTTTTTTCTTCTTTCTAATGTGTGTCACGGACCCATCGGGCCGCGATGGCACCCACAATTCCCTATTATGTGGACGACAAACCAATCTAACCCCAACATTTGAACATAATAAAAGAAAATAATTAAGGTGGTGGAGGACTTACACTCATTAATGAAGATCAAATTAAATAACTTCTAAAAACTCAACAACTAATTAGTATCCCCAAAATATCGGAAGTCATCCTCACAAGAAACATCTATCCTCGAATTACAAAGCTAAGAGTATTCTAGAAAGCTTAGAAACAGAATAAAAAAAAAGCTAGTCCATGCCGGGAACTTCAAGGCATCAAGACATGAAGAAGAAGATCCAGTCCAAGCTAGAAGCGTTAGTCACCTGAAATCGGATTGTAATGAAGAATGCTAGGTTGCGGTTGAGTGAAGACGGACGGCAACGCTTGTTGCATCACAAAATAATCAAAAAGAAAAACATACAAAGTAGGGGTCAGTACCAAAACACATTGTACTGAGTAGATTATCATCGGCCAACTCAAATAGAAGACAGTTAGATATAGATAATATCATTAAAAATCAACTACAATTACTCAACATGCGGCATTTACAATTCCATAACCCTTGGTCATAACACCAAAGCTCATTCAATGAGGACTCATCACGCCTCCCCATCATATAATTTTTTTTTTTTTTTTTTTTTTTTGGGATTTAGGTTCATTAGATTGAGTATATTAACATTGTTTCAAGATTCATCTCTTTATAATTCCTGGACGTCGGGAACGTGGACACTCCGATCACATCCATACTATCCTAGGTACCGGAACGTGGCACCGATCCATTATCAATCCTTGTAGTCGGAAACGTGGACACTCCTGATCGTCATTATACTATTCTGGTACCGGAAATCGTGGGCACCCGAATCCATATTTCTATCCTTGGTTGTCGAAACGTGCCACTCGATCCTCATATTACATCCATGGTACCGGAACGTGGCAACCCGAGCCAGTTTCTTCTATCGTGGTGTCGGGAACGTGACACTTCCGATCCTCATATACTTATCCGGGTACCGGAACGTGGCAACCCGATCATATTCTATCCCTGGTGTCGGGAAAAGTGACACTACGATTCCTTCATATACTATTCTGGTACCGGACACTTGAGGCACCCGACCCTATTCTTACATACTTTCATTCGGTCAACCTTTCTTTGTTGTTTGATACCAAGGCATCATCCCATCGCTATTAACCAAAGTAGATTAGGGTTTCTTTTTATGATTTAGGACTAAATAGCGTCATCATGCTTATTTTATCACAATTATATAACAGAACATCGCAAAAACACACCAATGAAGCAATACTAGAAGGGTTTACAAACACTACCCAATTACATAATCATTCGTTATAGAGGTTTACAACGGAATAGTGTAAAAACCATAACCTACCTCCTCGAAGATTCGTGATCAAGCCAAGCAATTTCCTCAAGATCTGGGCTTTCTCTGCGTTCCTTCTCTCTCGATTAATTTCTCCTCTTCTTTCGTTCGTTTCTTTTTCTTATTCAAAACCCTCTTTCTTTACCATTAATTAGCATATAATTAGTATGAAAAGATGATGAATTTACCATTAATTAATTCTCAAGGTTATCTCCTTTAACCCTCAAGAAGGGGATTATATAATATTCACCCCACTAATTTATAATTTATAGCAGGAAGAGTCCCAAAAACTCCCCCTTAAAACATTTAAAGAAATCCGATCAGCCTGGGATTACGCAAGTCTGTGACGGGCTGGGCCGTCGTGCCTGTGACGGTCCGTCCTGCTGAGTCGTTCACAGAGTCAGAGGGAACTAGATTTTATCCAAGGGTATGTGACGGCCCGTTCACGCCTGTGACGGCCGTCCTTGCCATTCCGTCACGGAAGTCAGGAGGAGAGTCGATTTCAGTTCAGGTACCCAAATTTCAGAATTCTAAGTGTTTTGGAACGAGACCCCCTCGACGGTCCATCGTGCTTTGAACGTCCGTCGTGGGATCCGTCGTCTCAGCAAGTTTTTCAGAAATAAATTTGCTGCTCCAAAACGGACTAAATAGGTCGTTCAATAGATAACAATTTACCCATAGTTTGTCCCCCCGAAAAATCACAAGAAAGAAAAGAAAAAACAGGGAGAAAAGGAGTACCTGATAGGTAAAAAAGGTTGGGTGTGGGTATCTTTCTCGATAAAGCCTCCTTGTCCCAGTGGATCTTCAAACTGGGCGATTCTTCCATTGAACTTTGATGGATGCAATCTCCCTTGATCTCAACTGCGAATTTCTCTATCTAGAATGGCAACAGGTCCTCCTCAATAAGACAAATTCTCTTAAGCAAAACGGAATCCCAACGGAAAAGGTAGTTTCATCCCCATGGGATCGTTTTCAAAATAGACACATGAATTGAAATACCGGATGAACTCCTGACAAGTCCTTGGGGGAGGGAAAAGGATTAATTCATGTTAAGCCACCTCCCTACTCGCTTAAGCACTTCAAAAGGGGCCAATAACCTTGGGCTAACTTACCTCTTTTCCAAACCGCATACCCCTTTTATGGCGAACCTTCACCAAGAATTGCTCACCCTCATGAAACTCCCAAGTTCTTTAACCTTTCGATATGATATTCCTTTTGCCGCTTTGAGACTGCTAAAATGCTTTTCTTGATTAGGTTAGATGTCACCTTCTCTTAATGAATCCCTCAAAAGATCCAGTACCCAAGAGGCTAAACCTCCAAATGCCATCAAACCAAACCAATGGGAGACCTACATCTCCTCCCATACAATGCATCGAAAGGAGCCATATTTCAATACTTGAGTGATAAGTATTGTTTGTATGAGAACTTTGCTAAGGGTTAAGAAGTTATCCCAATTGTCCTCCAAAATTATATTCACACATGCACGAAGATATCCTCCAACCACTTGAATTGTTGCGCTCAGACTGACCATCGGTCTGAGGGTGGAATGCGAGTACTACGGTCCCCACCAACCCTAGTACTTAGTTCAGCATGCAAATGTTCTCCAAAACTTAGGTAAGTAAACTGCGTACCTCTATCTGATGATGGAAAAGTGGAACTCCATGGAATAGAAAACAATTTCTGAGATGTAGAGCCATGGATAACTTTCTATATTTTATAAGTCACTTTGACCGTGAATGAAATGAGACAGACTTAGTAATCTGTCCACAATTTAACCCAAATGGAGTCAAAACTTCCACAGGTCTTGTGGAAGACCAACCACAAAGTCCATGCCATTCTCTCCCACTTCCAATTCAGGAAGGGATTCTATGAAGTGTTCCTCCGGGACTCTGGTGTTCATACTTTACTTGCGACAATTTGGACATTTGGCAACAAAAATCACTAATGTTGAGCCTTCATTATAACTCCACCAAAAGTGTTGCTTTAGGTCACGGTATAACATCTTGGTTGCTCCCAGGAGGATAGAATATCCGGGAACTATGAGCCCTGTAAGAATAGTGGAATCAAATCAATCAACACGGGGCACACATACCCTTACCTTAACCTCACAACACACCTTTCCTCATCCATTATTGCTTCTTTATGCCTCTCCTAGCAACACCATTAATCACGAATTCGCCTTTTAGTTTTTAATCTCAAACTGTTTCCCCTTGAATTGTCAAGAAAAGAACTATCTCGCCTCCACACTGGCCAAATCCTCCCTTCTCATTACTTTAACCTCATAAAAGTCGTTAAGCCAGAGTCTGTAACCTCTCTAGCTAATGCGGCCGTCTAGAAAACTTGCTCAGGGGCAAAAACTACCATGCTCCCTTGATGTTCTACTTAAAGGCGTCTGCCCACAACATTAGCCTGCCTGGGTGATTACAAGATGAGTAAACATCATAATCCTTCCATCGTAGTTCCATCCATCTCCTCTTGTCATGTCTCAAGTTCAAATCTTCTGAGGTAAAGACTACTGTAGGGCTACGATGATCCGTGTCGACTTCACACTTAACTCCATATAAGATAGTGCCTCAATTGCTTAATGAAACACTACCGCAGCCAACTCCAACTCATGGGTGGATAATTACAGTTTCATCAACCTTTAAATTGCCTCGAAGCATAAGCAATTACATCTTCTCGTAATAGTACTTGCAAAACAAGCCCGAATAGGATGCATCACAATAGACAATGAAAGTTCTCTACCGTACACTGAAGGGTAAGGATTGGTGCGGTATGTCAACAAAGTTTGAGCTTCGAAAGCTAGCTTTCTTCACACTCGTCCAACCATACACAAATTGGAACATTCTGTTAGTCAAGATTGTCAATTGGGATATCAAGTAGAAGAGAACCCCTTGACAAATACGGCCGGTAGTAGCTAGCTAAACCACAAAGCTCCTTACTTCTGACACATTAGTAGGGTCTTACCCAATCTTCACTGTGCTCAATCTTAGAAAGGATCAACCATCACTCATCCTTGAAACCACGTGCCCCAAAAAAGGACACTGAATCTGCAAAAACCCACACTTAGAGACTTTGGCATACAAGCTTCTTCCCCTCAACATTACCAACACAATTCTGCAAGTGCTCATCATGTTCCTTCGTCTTTGAGTAACCATATGTCATTCAATGAATTACAATGACAAGAGATCCAGGATATGGCTTGAAAAATCCCGTTCATCTTAAGCTCATGAAAAGCAGCCAGGGGGCATTCGTAAGCCAAAGGGACATCACTAAGAAACTCATAATTCCCATTGGCCTGGTCCGAAAAGCAGTCTTGGGACATCTGCTGCCCGATTTTCATTGATGATAACAAGATCTCAAATCGAATTTTGAGAAGTACAAGAAACCTTGTAAATGATCGGGAACAAATCATCAATGAGCGGAAGAGATACTTGTTCTTTAACAGTTGCCTTATTTAGTTGTTGTAGTCTATGCACATCCGAAAGCTTCCATTCCTTCTTATTCACAAAACAAAACAGGATCACCCCAAGGAGATGCACTTGGTCAATGAAGCCTTGCTAACAACTCTTGAAGTGGGGCCCTTAAACTCGCTTAATCCTCGGGAGCCATTTCTATAAGGAGGGTAAAAATGGGGCGAGTACCCGGTTCAAGACAATGCAGAAGTCAATATCCCTATCTGGTGGCATTTTACCATGGAAGATCTGCCAGGGGAACACAATCAAAAAAACTCACGGACTACCGAAAACCACTCATGAAGTACGGGTAGAAGTATCATCCCTGAGGTGTCCAAGAAAGCTAAACAACCCTTATAACCATTTTCTTATCACGGAGAAAGGAGACGATGCGGAACAGCGATTGGACGTGTAGTCACCCTCCCACACTAACGGGTCTGTCCCAGGCTTCGGCTAAACGGTCATAGTTTTAGCATACAATCCAAGATTGCAAAATTTGCGGAGAAAGCCAAGTTCATACCCAGAAATCACATCGAAAAGTCAACCATTTCTAAGATAAACCAAGTCTAATGGAGATTGCTCCCCATAAAGTTACAAGACAAGACCTATTACACTTTTTAACTATCACAGACTCACCCATCAGAAGTAGAAAACAACCGAAAGCATGTCAAGCAATTCACAATATAATTAAGACAGTAAAGTAGCAAATGAGGACGATAACATATGAAAATGTGGAGCCAGGGTCAAAATATAAAGAAGCCGACAAATCACAAACCAAAAGATACTGTGATAAAAGGCATCCGATTGTTCCGCTTCTTACCCGCCCCGGGAAAGCCGTTATACAATGGGCCCATCACTGTCTGCCCGTTGCCTATACCAGGCTGGCACTGCAGTAGTTCCCATCATTTGTCCGTCACCCCGGACCGTTTTGGTGACCACCATTTACCTCGGGCCACCAGGCCCCTCCAGAATGACGGCCTTTCATGAACACCTCTACCTCTGACTATTTGAGGTTCTGTAAACTCAGTTTTGGGGACAATTTTACTCTTATGTGTCCAGTCTCCCCACATCCATAACATTCTCTGGATTCAAGCATAGGTCTCTCAGAGAAGTGTGACCGGTCTGAGGTGGACCCCCACTATGTCTGTAGTGAAGACTGAATTGGTCGGACTGAGTAACCTCCTGAAACCCTGTCTCTAGAGAAGAACCATTAAAATCAACCTCCTTCCGAAACCTTTTTGATTATGGGGGGGTTCGATGCCATGGTTGAAGTCATCGGGCTTCAAGCCTTCCACCTCTATCACGAAGTCTACCACTTCTTTGAAGGACCTTTTTCCGTAGCCGCTACCTGTTAAGGCTGAAATCCCAATTCTGACCTCAACCCCTTCACCCAAAACGGCGATCCGCTTCTGTGGACTGAAAATCAACCGTTGGGTAGGTATACCTGGATAATGCTACGACAAAACTTAGGCCTCAGATGCATAAACCGACATCCTACCTTTGCTCTAGGGCTCAAGAATCATCTCTTTCCTATCCCTCAAAGTCTGAGGATATACTTCTCCATAAAAAACAAGTTAGAGAATGATTCCCAAGTCATAGGTGGGTGCCTCATGTTGTGACACTCAACATGTGACGCCACCACATTTCTGGCGTCGTCACAAACTCAACACCAAAACCGTTTCGAGATACCTCTTGGGTGTAGCTCATGACAGTCAACCAGAAAATCATAGGCATCCTCAAGTTCAGCACCCTTGAAGACTGGAAGGTTCAAATTTCCAAGAACTTACTGAAAAGTTTATGCTGATTCATTTGTCATTATAGGCCCGTAGTCAAACGAGGAAAGTGCCTATTTCCAATGAGGCCATCCATGCGGGGAGCCACAGGTAGCTTGCCATGTGCGGAACCTGAGGTTGGCTGGTGCAGAGAAAACACTGTGAGGTGTCGGCCCTGATCAGATAACCCCGCTAAGAATAAGCAACGAACCTTATGGATCATCTCTGGGGTAGGTTGGAGTGGCAATGCCCTCATTCTGTACTTGTTCATTCTCCCCTTCTAACCCTCTCTTACAGTTCCTTCAGTCGGTGGAGGAGTCACCGCCTGAGTACCCGATGGCTAGGTGTTGTTCCTCTTCCGAGAGGACGGTCCCCACGGACCCCTTCCACGGCTCTCGTGCCACTTACTTCTCTTCGAGCTACAAGCCCAGTGGATGGCTCAGACGCTTATGGTATGGGACGGGGTTGTGGTGTTTGGCGCAATCGTTGCTCTAGTTCTAAACCATCTGCGAAATAGAGTGAAGATGGTCAGATACCAATTTTGTATCACCTAGATACAAATTGGACCCAAGTAATAGCACGAAAGAAAAAAAAGAATGGGAATTTGCATAAAGTCTTATAGCCTCTCACAGAAAAATAAAGGCGTCCCCCTACAGTTCCTTAAGACTCTACTAGACTCGTCTTGTTGTGATGAGACCAACGAACCTAATGCTATGATTACCAGTTGTCACGACCCAAATCGGGCCGCGACTGGCACCACACTTACCCTCTTATGTGAGCGAACCAACCAATCGAACCAACCCATTATTTTTTGTTAACATAATAACAGAACTAATAATGCGGAAGACTTGAAACTCATTAATGGACAGATCAATAAATAACTTCTAAAAACTCAACAACTATTATTATACCCAAATCTGGAAAGTTCATTCATCAACAAAAGAACATCTATCCTTCTAATTACTAAAGCTAAGAAGTATCTGTGAAAGCTTAGACTAAAAAAAAAGCTAGTCATGCAGGGAACTTCAAGGCATCCAGACATTGAATGAAGAAAAAAAGATCCAGGCCAAGTAGAAGCGTTAGCTTCACCATGAAGCAGGGGTGTATGAAGATTGGGCTAGAGTTGCGGTTTGAGTTGAAAGACGACGACACGTTTTCTGCACTCCACAAATAATCAAAAAGAAAACTAACAAGTAGGTCATACAACAACACAGTAATGAGTAGATATCATCGGCCAACTCAAAATAGAAGACAGTATATATCAGATAAATATCATAAAATCAACTAACAATACTCAACATGAGACATTTAAAATTACCATAACCCTAGGGTCATAACACCAAGCTCATACAAGAGGACTCACGCCTCCCATATACTCATTTGGGAGTTAGGTTTATTAAGATTGAGGTTTTGGGGGGGAGTAGATTAACATGTTTAAGATTCATTCTCTTTAATAATCCTGGTGTCAGAACGTGACACTCGAATTCTACATTACAATACTGGTACCGGAACGTGGGCACCCGATCCATATTCTATCCTGGTGGTCGGAAAGTGGACACTCCGATCCTCATATTTACTATATGGTACCGGAACGTGGCACCGATCCATATTCTATCCTGGTGTCGAAAGTGACACACGATTCCTCATATACTATCCTGGTACCGGAAAACGTGGCACCCGATCCATATTCTATCCTTGGTGTCGGAAGTACACTCGATTCCTCTTTTACTATCCTGGTACCAAAACATGGGGCACCCGATCATTATCTATCCTGGGTCGGAAAGTGACTACTCCCGATTCCTCATTTTACTATTCCTGGTACCGGAAACTGGCAACGAATCCCCTAATTCTCACTACTTTGTTCGTCAAGCCTTCTTTGATACCAGGCATCATCATAACAAAGTAGCTTGGTTTCTTTTTCAAGATTTATGATTCAATAGATCCTCATGTTATTTATCACCAATTTATAATTCACAACATGCAACAACAATTAAAAGGCATATAGAGGGTGTACAAACACTACCCAATAATATAATCGCTATTAAGAGTTTACTACGAATAGTGTAAAAAAACCAATAACCTACCTCCACTAAGATTTCGTGATCAAGTAAGCAATTCCTCAAGATCTGTGACTTTCCTCTTTCGTTCCTCTCTCTTCGACGTTTCTCCCTCTCTTTATGTTTTTTTCTTTGTCTTATTCAAAACCCTATTTCTTTTACCCTAATTAGCATAGATAAGTATGAAAGATGAATGAATTTAACCATTATTATTCAAGGTTATCTCCTTAACCTCAGAAGTTGGGATTATTTAATATTCACCCAATAAAATTAAATTATAGCAGGAATAGTCCAAATGCCCCCTTAAAACATGTAAAAGAAATCGATCAGCCTGGGATTACGCAGTCTGTGGACGGGTCGTCGTTGGCTGCGGGACGGGTCTCCGTCCTGAGAGTGTGGCGTCACAGAGGTTCAGAGACTAGTTTTTTACCAAGGGTCTGTGGACGGCCCGGGTCAAGCATTTGTTGACGGCCCGTCACGCAATCTTGTTGTGACGGCCGTCACGCCTTGTGACGGTCCGTCCTGCCATTCCGTTCACGAAAGTTCAGAGAGCGATTTCAGCTACCAAATTCAGAATTCTAAGTGTTTTGGAACCAGGACCCCCTCGACGGTCGTCGTTGCCTTTGACTGGTCCGTTCGTAGGAGCAGTCGTCTCAGCCGTTTTTACAGAAAAAAATATGCTGCCTCAAAACGAATAAACAGGTCAGTACATTGGTGTTGCCTTAAAAGCATCAACTTGAGTGTATCGGTTCATTACTAGTTCTTTTCCTACATAAAATAATAAAGTTAATCAAGAGTAATTAAATATTAATACATAAAAGAGTAATTAAAATAACACCTTCTACAAATTCAGGTGCTAGCCCCATTCGACCCTCCCCCCCCAATTAGCGTATATACATCCCAAAGGTACGATCCATCTACATAAGAATCATTAAATTAAAATTGTCAAGCACTCATTATGTAATAATTACTGAAACAAATTTTAACAAGTTTAACTTTACCAAAGAACTAAAAAAATGTAAGTTTAATTATTTGTTTTACCTTAATACTAACACACAATAATTTACAAATATTACTTATTAACCAACTAACCAAATTTCTAGTCTATTAGTCAGTTGTAACTAAATTCTAATACTATAGTAACAAGTTTAAACTTATTAACCAACTTACAAAAAATATTCTAAATTAATTTAGTTTAGTTTTAACTTAATTCAAACACTATAGTCACAACTTTAACTTATTAACCAACTTAACAAAATTTTAAGTCTAATTATTTTAGTTTTGACTTAAATCCCAACACAAGTGATGTTCATTTTCCAAAGGAAAGTTCAGCATCAGAAAAAATTCTAAATGGGTCCTCAAACATCTCAAATTGTATGACTTTATATTGCGTCATCAAGTTAAATATAACCAGCAACAGGGTCATAAAACCTCTCCAAGAGAAGTGGTTACTAGTAGGAAACAGAGTAAGAATAAGCCAGCACCTAAAGCTGATTAAATTTACCTGGACAAACACATAAAAAATATTCCTGCAGTGTAATTATTGGTTATAGTATGTCACATACTTGATTTGTACTTATCTATCACTTCTCCGATAGAACCTGCAAGAGAAAATGTAAAAATTGGGACAAATTAAAACTTTGTTGATATGAGCTTAAATGAAGAATTCATATAGCCTATTATATCTTGTTTGGGATACTAGATGTAATTAACATTATAACTACTAGAAGAATTAATGTTCTCATAACATGACATGCTTTACTTTAGTGACTTACACAAACCAAAAATAGTAGTAAATGCAGCTTTCCTCGGAACCTTTCTACAAGAAAGTAGATCACTAGTTAAACACTTTCGAATAGGTAGGAGGCGTAAGAATTTACATGAACATATAACGGAAAAGAAAATGGAACAATGTGCTCACCTTAATATGCTATTTAATACACAAATGACAGCAACACCATTTACATAATCAACATGATCGTTGAGCTCATGAGGAAGCAATACGAACAAAGTAATACTACAACCTATGTGTGTCTACTGAAAGTCAGAATAAGGCAGCACTATTTTTCCTCAAAGGAAATGGGAATACATTATATAGTAAGATATTTTCGCATTGTTAGTATATATAACTTAAAATTCGATAGTAGAGAAGTCAGAGAAATTTACCCTAAGAAATGCTTGATGAACTAGTTCATTATAATCACCAGCACTCTTTTCATCAGGAGCAACAAAAGGAACATATTCATAAGGAACATAATATGGTAATGCTTTCATCACTGCATCAAAAACATTGATATAGTATGCAGTAACTATCATTGTATTAGTTGTAAGATATCTTGTAACTTTCACAAACTCGGTATCACCCAACCTTGAGGAAAAGAAGTAGTGTCACCAGGCCATATAATGTTTCCAAGATTCTCCTTAGAAACAGAATATATACGTCTCGAATTCACTAACAACTAACAAATCAATTAAAAAGTTAATTTATCTAATCAGAAAATGAGTTGCTAACAAGTTTCCTCCATATAAACCTTATTTAATCAGATTATCCACATAGAAACTCTTAAAATTTGAGATTTAGGGAAAATTCAAAAATTGCAATAGTTAAAAACCTTAGAAAGAGTGAAACTCCTCCATGGTGCATGACATAGGACGACAAGCGATCAAAGTCTTCTTTTGCTCCAAAATCAACAAAGGCTCGAAACTTTCTAGAAATAATTCAAAGTTGAAAAAAAAACACTCAGTTGATTTACAAATTGAAAATGCATAAAAACGAGGAAAGAGAACTCACAAGTCTGGTGGCTCATCTTCGAAGCTTTCTGTGTCAAAATTAGGGCGCAAAATTGAGAAAAATGAGGATGTGATAGAGGAGAAGAGAGGTATAGAGGTATAGACATCGACTCAATTACAACCGCCGTGTCCCCCGCCTGCTGAAGCACGACTGCAAATGGCGGAGAGCTGGCGGCGGAGACAGAGACGACGGCGGAGATGAAGATGGAGAAGACGACAACGGATAGAGGAGACGGAGAAGACGACGGCGGAGAGGAACGGTGAGAGAGAGGTTCGACGAGAAAGAGAGAGAGGGTCGACAGTCGAGAAAGAGAGAGAGGGTCGACGAGAAAGAGACAGGGAAGAAAGTAAGCTATTTTAATTTTGGCTAGGTTTTTTGTTTTGTTTAAGAGACCTCATTAGGTCTCTAATTTTTAAACTATTCAATTAAATTAAATTATTATTTTAATTTAACAAGTGAGACTAGTGGGGTCATACTCGTTAAATTAAAAATAATTAATTGAAATTTAATTGAATAGTCACCAAATGTAGAGGACCCCGTGAGGTCTCTATTTTATGAGAATTAGATAAAAATTTTAAATAAGTCAGGTAAAAAAAAAAAAAAAAAAAAAAACAAAAAAAAAAAAATATTATCATTAAATTGACCCAACGAAGGTCTCTCTCCTACATTAAAAAAACTTAAAAAGGATTAATTCAAAAATAGCGGGACCTCATGAGGTCGCTTATTATTGACCTATTTTTGGGTTTACATTTCTAGGTCTCTTTTGGCTTTGTTTTTTAGTAGTGTGATATCAATGTAGAAAACAATATGCCAGCAGAAAAACTTCCTGCATCTGTATTGCTACATGAATAAACCTATAAACCAAATCAATGTTATGCTTAAAAACATTAGATCATGCTAGAACACATAAACATAATGAAATATAATTCAACTATTACCTCTTGAAGTGTAAGCGGATACCTTCAAACGAATCTATCATGCTAGAACACATAAACATAATGAAACATAATTCAACAATTACCTCTTGAAGTGTGAGCGGATACCTTCAAGCGAATCTACAAGATAAACAATAACTATGGTATTCTGCAGTGATCCCAAGTCACAACCGAACTATTTCAATACTTGGATGGGCAAGTATCGAATAGAAAATTAATCTCCTCTCTTCTAGGTTAGGAGAAACATATTTATAGAGATTTCTTCCTTATCCAAAAAGAATTCAAAAACCTTGTTTTTTTCTAGAAGGACTGAAAAATCAAGAGTATTCTCCTTGTTTACAAGGAAAATATGGACTCTGCTTCGGGCAGGACAGTATAGGGATCACAACAGTAATTATCGATGCCTTCCTTATTATAGAAATAATTCTAAAAAAAAATAAGTAATTTGGAATTATTCGTACCCCAATTTTAATAAATTACCAAATCATTCCACTAGACAATTTGTTAATTGCACTCCTCTATTCGTAATTCCCCATTTACATTACAATGTAGTTCACCATGTTAAAATTTCTGATAACAATCATAAAATTAAATTACTGTTGAATTTTAACGTAATGATTAATTTCCTTTAGAGCACTAATTAACTTCTGTCATGTGTCGGATTATTAAAATCCACTTGCAGAATGACACAATGATGAAAACTTATGAGTTTCTCAGAAAGACATATCAATCAATCTATATAACGAAACATCAATTCATCAACTAACTTATTATTTCACCAACATATATTGTTATCATTCAACTTACCAGACATATTAACCCATCTCAGAATCTCACCTTTTAATAAATCGAAACGATAATTAATATATACATATCATAATAGTTATATTAGGATTAAGAATATAAGTACATTTAATAGTTTAGAGAATATTTTTTTGTCAGTCGGTCTAAAATAACTATCTATACTCGGTCCCATTCAATACATACAAATGTACTAGCACAAGAAGTTGGAAGTATACCGTTCCCATAATCAAGATAAATTACATATAATCTTGTATTACAATAGTACCCGAGGCATGTCCAATTTCTATCCTAGATTGTGAATCAAAAACTTTATACTTATAAGGAGCGATGATTTAATCCTCTGTGTATAAGTTAAAACTCTACTCACTAAATCATCTACTATACAAGTAAATAGACGCCATAAATGAATATTAAATAAATATTTATATCTAATTAAATGTTATTTTCTTAACAATGGTTCATATATAGTATATAATACAACATCCTATGGAGGGGCGTGTATATTCTGGAATGTAACACGTCAATTAGTGAAAATGATACCAATAATGGTTATACGTAAACATGGACGTGATCGATGACTAGTCAATATTTATAATGAGCATATTCTTGGCTCTAGAACGAAGATAAGGGGGGTCGAAGTGTGATGTTCAAAAAAAACATTTTTTCACCAAAACACTAATTAGGCAGGTTAGTTTATTGGACTTTTCGCTAGTCAAAACTTGGGGAAAAAAAAGGTATCAGATGTCTCTCGTGTAATACAAGGAAACAAAACTATAAATACATAGTGAAAAATGACACATATAATATAGCAGTTGTTAACAAATTAAATATTTTTTTAAGAAAAACGTAACACATAATCTCAGAGCATTATATCATTATCATAAAGAATCTACATGCAAAAGAATTATCATTTTCAAAGACAACTACTTATGAGGATTCGAAAATACATAAATTGATAGATGTTCCTCCATATCCTAGCATTTATTATACCTCTCGTGAATTTGAGGCATTTAGAGACAAGAAAGAAGAGAAGTTAGGATGGGATTATAGCATCTAACAAAGACAAAGCAGAAGACATAAATGTTGAAGAAGAAGCTTTCATTAAGTCGATGCACCGTAAATTTGAAGTATTGTAACGACCTGTTTAGTCGTTTTGAGCAACAGATTTTATTCTGGAAAAACTGGCAGAGGTGACGGCGGCCACGACGGGACCGTAACGGCACGACGACCGTCTGTGCGAGTTGCGTTTCAAAAACACTTAGAAAATTCTGAAATTGGGCACTGAAAATCGGACTCTCTGAACGCGTGCCGGAGGAGTGGCCAGACGGACCGTCGCAGGCTCGACGGCCATCACAGGCCAATTCCACTAAAAACAGTCATGTAGCATGAGACGGACAGAAGGACGGACCGTCGCAGGCGCGATGGGCCCGTCACGGGCTACGCAATTACCAGTTCGGGTCGGATTTTTTATACGTTTAAGGGACGTTTCTTTTTTGACTATTCTGCTTAATTATAAAGTTAAAGGGTTCATGTTAATAGTTCTAATTACTGAGGGTTAAAAGAGGTAGTAACCCTTAATGTGAATTAGTGAGTTTTATTGCCATCTTTCATTCTAATCGCCCTAGCCTAATCTAGCTTGCCTTCATGTCCGTTTTTCTCCTAGCACCCCCTCGTTTACGAAGTTTTTTTCACTCTACTGTGGTCCCCCGCTTGCCCATTTTTCATCCCTTCTTTCATCATTCTTTCTACTGTTTTGGTTTCTTCCTATGCGGGCTTATATTATTAATTAGGGTAAAAGAAAGCGGGTTTGAATAAGAAAAATAGAAAGAACAAAAGAGAGAGACAGAAAGAAAGAAGAAGAGAACGAGTAGAGGAGAGAGAGAGAACGAAGAGGATAGCAGGATTTTGAGAAGATAGCGTGTTGATCGCAATCTTCGGTGGAGGTTAGTTATGGTTTTTACACTATCGTAGTAAACTCTTAATAGCGAATGATATGTGTTGGTTAGTATTATAGAGTCTGTCGTTTGCTTAATTGTGTGTATGAATGATTGTGAATTTTATATATATTGATTGTGATCTGAACAAGCATGATGAAGCTATTGAATCCCAAATATTGATATAAACCTCATCTCTTGAGATGATTGGACGCTTGGTATAGAGAAGGTTGATTGAATTAATAGAATGAGATTAGGAGATCGGAGTGTCACGCTACAGACAATAGAATTAGTGGTACGGGTGTCAGAACCGACACGTAGATGTAGGGATCGGAGTGTCAGTGCAGGACCACATAGAATTAGTGGGGGGGGTCACGAACCGGACACGTAGATGTAGGGGGGGATCGGAGGTAACGTACCGACACATAGATATTAGTTGGGACGGGTGTCACGAACCGACACGTAGATGAGGGGTCGGAGTGTCACGTACCGACACATGATATTAGGGGATCAGAGTTGTCAAGTTCCGAACATAGTAATAGGGGATCGGAGTGGCACGTACCGACCAAGAGGAAAAAGATAAGATCTTGAAAGATACTAATATACTAAATCTGAAGAAAATGTATCCCAAATAAGTATGGCATGGGCTTGAGTCCTCTAGATATGGATCGGTGATATTATAAATGTGTTTGTACTTGTTGCTATCACATGGAAAGAATATAGTTGATTTTATGAGTTATCTGAGAATATTGTTTTTATTTTGAGTTGGCCGAGATACCTACTCGTACTTGTGGTTGTACTGGACCCCCCTACTTTATGTTTTCTTTTGTTATTTGTGGAGTGCAGCAAAACGTGCCGTAATCTGCGATCAACAGTTAGTTCAAAGCCAGTCTTTCGTCACACCGGACCCGGATCTTCAGGGGAGGCTAATCGCTTTTCTAGCTTGGACTGGATCTCCTCCTAGTGTTGATGCCGTGAAGTTTCGGCATAGACTAGCTTTATTTATTTTAGCTTCTAGAATCTCTTAGTTTATAAATGATCATAGATGTTTGTGGTGATGGACTCCAATTTTGGGGAATTAATAGATGTTGATTTAGAAGTTATTAATTGTCTTTTATTATGAGGTTAAGTCTTCCGCATCTTGCTTTATGTTGATATTAAATTGAAATGATAACGGTTTCAGATTGGTTGGTTCGGTCACATAGGAGGGTAAAAATGTGCCCTGGTTGCCAGCTCGCCTGGCGCTCGGTTTTGGGTCGTGACAAACTTGGTTCAGAGCATTAGGTTACTTGTTATCATCACACAAGAACAGGTCTAGTAAGAGAGTCTTAGGAACGTAGGGGGACGCCTTTAACTTTTCTTTGAGAGGCTATAAGACTTTAGGAAATTCCATCTTTCTTTCTTTCTTTCGTGGTAGTACTTGATTCCAATTGGTATCTAGGTGATACAAATTGGGTATCTGACCATCTTCTCACTCCATTTTGCAGATGGGTAGAACTAGAGCAACGACACGCCAACATCAAAACATAACAAGACAAGATGCATCTGAGCCAGCCACTGGGGACTGTAGCTCGAAGTGAAAAGTGGCAAGAGGCCGCGGTAGACGGTTGGTGGTAGAGGTCGTGGAGGATCCTATAGGGGGAAAGAGCGACGAACACCTAGCCCATCTTGGTACTAGGGCGGTGAATCTCCACCGACTGAAGAATTCTTCTCCCCCTTTGCCACTTTTCTGCATTCTCTCTTACTCCTCTCAGTAATAAGAGAAGGGCGGGGATGGGGAGAATGACAAGTACAGAACGAGGGAATGCCACCCCCCCAAAACCTACCCCAGAGTGATCATCAGGTGATCGCTATCTTAGTGGGTTGTTGATCAGGGTCAGGGCACCACCAATGTTTTATGCACCAACACCTCCGGTGTCAAGGTACGGACATGCACCACTATGCGCCCCCGCATAGAGCATCATTGGACCATAGGAAACGTTTCCACGCTGACTACTGGGCCGATAATACAAATGATCAAGCATGAACTTTAAGTTAAGTTCTTGTGAAATTAAACCCCAGTCTTCAAGGGGCAGGGAAATCTGAGGTGCTTACGATTTTCGGTGACTGTCATGAGCTACTACCAAAAAGGATGGGTATAGTAGAAACGGTTGGTGTTGAGGTCGTGAGTTACCGTTTCAGGGAACGCCCAAAATGTGGTGGTGGTAAACAGTGTTGAGTGTCAACAACAGAGGCACAAAGATGACTTGGACCTCATTCTCAGTTTCGTTGCACTATCCAGATATGCCCCCCAACATGTTTCAGTCCACAAGAGCGGATTCGCCGTTTTGTGAAGGGGTTGAGATCGAGTTGCGAATTTCAGCCTTACAGGTAGCGGCTACGGCAAAAATTCCTTCCAAGAAGAAAGAAGTGGTAGATTCGTAGTAGAGGTGGGAAGAAGTGAAGCAGATGAATTCAACACGGCGTTTGACATCAAAGATTGGTTCGAAAGCGGAGGTGAGTTTAAATGGGTCTTACTCTAGAGGGACCGGGTTCCGGGGTTACATCAGTCGAACCATTCAGTATTCACTACAGACGTGGTTGGGGGTCCACCACGAGCCGAGTCAACACTTATCTGAGAGATCCATGCCCGATACAGAGAGTGTTATGGATGTGGGGAGACTGGACATATTAGAAGGAATTGTCAAAAACAGAGTTTAGACCCCAATAGCCGAGCAGGAGAGTGGTCAGGCGATCTGATTTTGGCCGTATTCCGGGAGGACGTGGTGGGCGATAGGTGGGTAATGGTGGGTCACCAAAACGGCAGGGATGATGGGCAAAATGGAGTCCACGTACTCACAAAAATGGTAGGGGAACGGACAAAACAAACGGAACGGGCCATTGTTATGGTTCCCTGGGACGGGATCAGAGGAGACAGGAGAACATCTGATGCTGTCATCAAAAGGTTAATCTTCTGGTTTTTGTGATTGCATGGCTTCGTATTGTTTGATCCGTGTCCACATTTTATTTGTATCTTCCTCATTTGCTAAATGGTCTAAATTTACATTGTGAAATTAATTGATACGCGCTATTCGTGTTCTACTCCGTGTGGGTGAGTCTGTGGTAGTTGAAAAGGAGATAGGTCGTGTTTGGTGAACTTTGTGGGAGTAGTTAATAACATTATGTAGATTGGTTATCGTGAGATGGTTGATTTTGATGTACTTCTGGGTATGAAATGGCTTTCTCGAAATTCGCAGATCTTGGATGTAATGCTAAAAGGGACGTTAGCCAAGCCTGGAAAGATCCGGTGTGTGGGAGGGTTCCTACACTTCATACGTGCGCATCATATCCTTTCTCTCGTGATAAGAAAATGGTTACTAAAGGGTGTTAGATTTCTGGCACATTCAAGATTGACACTAACCAAGTACCTTCGATTGAGTCGGTTTCGGTTCGTAGTGCAGTTTACATGATGTCATTACATGAAGATCTTCCGGGTATGCCCCAGATAGGGATATTGACATGTATTGATCTTGACCGGGATACACGCCCCATTCATACCATTATAGAA
>JAKWJA010001898.1:15000-53861 GCA_027704765.1 Solanum habrochaites | reverse complement strand
CCCTTATTAAGAAGAGACCCTCCCTTCTCTCTATTCCCCCTACCGTCGCGCTTTCTCTTCTCCGAGGCCAACGATCGACCCCATCACCGGTGGGGATTCTCTCTTTCCTTTCGTGACGTTCCTTCTCATCTCCCCCAGGAGCTCCGAATCCGACAGGAGCGGCGGCCCTCTCTTCCTACCTTCATTCTTCTCCGACCAACGGCGACGAGGGGATCACCGGTGACTGGTGAAAGCTGCCAGAGGCAGCAGACGAAACTGATCATCGCCCCTTCTCTTCTCAGCAGCGAGCAGCCGACGAGGAGAGCAAAAGCCCCCAACCGGAGACCAGCGAAACATCCGGCGAGAATCGATGGAGCCGGGAATGTTGAAGGCAAGTAGCTGATGCTCTACCGAATGGGATGCAAAAGCTCAATAAGACAGATTCTTTACTATCTGTTAGGGTTCGTTATTTTCCAACTATACATCCTCTTTGGAAAAAACTTTACGCATCATCATTTTCATCTGTTTGTCTAACAAGCTTTTTGTTGTTCACTGATTGCAAATTTGGATAGGATTTGGATCTATCGGCACATTGTTTGAGAATTGAATTACCATTAGTATGAATAAGAAACCCAGATAGTTTATTTAGTCTTTGAATTTATAATGATGATGTGATCGACTGGTGGATCCATGTCGAGGGAATGTGATGTAGTTGCAAATTTCACTAACGTTGGAATGTGGGTGGTCGTAGGGGGAACTCTGATTATCAGGCCTTTCCTTGTGGCATCAGTACAATAGTCTAAGTATGATTTGGCTACCTCATCTCGTTCTTTCTTTCTGTTTCTCATATTCGTCGTTTCTCTCTTTTTGTTATTTCATGTCAATCAAGGGCTCAATTTTAAGAATAATCATAAATATTAGATAGTTCCCTCTCTTAAGTTTCGCCGTGTACGCATCCGATCCCCTGACCCACATGGATACTTCCCCCCAGCCAGCAACCCCCCCCCCCCCTTCCCGTCCGTTTTGTTTTAAATCGATTTCCCCTTTCACCAAGTTTTAAATTAGACACCAGGTTTTTTGAGCTGTTTGCCAAAAGTAGGTGTGCGTTAATAAACGTGTATTTTTTAAATAATAGTTAAATGAATTTTTTGTGTAAAATTTGAATCATAGCTTGATTCTGTGTCCATTAGTTGATTGTAGGCATTCACTGTGATTGATTTGCTAATATCCTCATACTTATATGAAATTAGCATCTCGATCGATCCCCATATATATTTTGTACCCCTTCTTTATTTATCTGATGACTGTGGTACAATTATTTGTAGGTAATGAATATAGCCCTTTGGGGTTGTAATTGTTATTCATCCTTAAACATGTATGACCTATTGCTTGACTAAATTCATTTAGTTTTCTAAAATATTCACCTGTTTTTGTTTGTTTACGTTGGTTGCGATATGGTTGACTGATTTGGTTATGACTAAATTCAAGTGATGAAAACTACTTTCCCTACTTGCTCCTACTAGCCACTGAACGCGTCAGTGCCACCAATACAAACATATTGCACCTTGAGGGTTTCCTTATTATACGGAAAATAATGTTACTGCTACTACCCTAGTTATTCTTGTCACGATCAGATTTCTTTATCCTTGTTTGCTTGACGGTAAAGAATAATTTAAAATAATCTTGATCATGACCATTTCTCCGCGTTCTTTTTTATTAAGGAAAAAGTAATAGTAATCTTTTCATTTTTGTTTTACTTGTTATATTTGGTAATGAAATATTTTTAAATGTTTTGACAGGACGTCCATCCTTATTAAAAATATGGGATTAAATTCCCGCACCCCCCCCCCCCATAGAGTGACAGACCCCCCCTTTCATCTAAAAAATATGTGTGCGATCCCTTACCTATGTTCCCTCTGTTTTCTATATAAAGCTAAGACCATTGCTATCAATCACCGCGACCATTGCCACGCACTTTCTAATATAAGTTCTTAACTCCATTCTTCTCATTGACCCTCACCACCCACCACCATCAACCATCCTTCCGCAACTACCATCCATGCTCATCCCGTTGTCTCTCCAATACACCAGCTCTTACCTAATTAGTAACTCTCGAGCACATTCCTTCATTGCTGTTAATACTTGAATAATAAGAATAACTCCCTACCTTTCCCTATTAACACCAAATCAGTCACAAGATTCGATTAAGGATTACGTAACGTCGCCTTGTACCCTTTAGTTATTGCATCATTTTGACTATCATGTATTTTCGCAATGTAATTGGTTAGCCCTCGTTATTTATAAATATAATTTTTGCATAATAAAAATGTGTGTGTGGAAAACGAAACAACAAGGAAGCATCCAAGTTAGTGTCATTTCCTTTTACATGTGAAAATATAACTATGGTTATTCATTATATCTTTTTGTGTGTTATGTACATATATATGAGAGTAATATGTTATTACGAGTATTTTATATTACAATTATTTCTCCATTGTATATGTGGTACATTACCTCTTATTGCAGGTTTTGAACTTAGAGTTCAAGATCTTGAAGAGTGGCCTAGAAGAAATTGTGAACAAAGCCTCATTTATTTTAATGTTATATATATGTTTATTTGTTCTTTATTTTTGCTTGTAATGTTTGTACAACTCTTTAACTCTCATATAAAATATATTTGGGGATCGCCTAAGGAGAGGAGGAATTATATGCTAATTTGCAAACTTATTTGTGTTAGAAACCATATCTATAGAATTTTAATAAAACGACTTTAGATCTAACTAAAAATAATTAAATAAAATAAATCATTTTTGTTGAATTACTTGGTTAATCTTGTCTAACTAATGATCTTAAATTTATTTTTTGATTTGCATTTTAATGATTTGGTTATAACTATAGATCTCTTCTTAATTTGCTAGAATGTTAAATAATTTGTGTGCATACTTTTACAAAGTTATTCAATTGAATAAATATTATGCCTATAAAATCTAAGTAAATATTTTGAACACCTAGAAATTCTGCTCTTAGGTGTATTTTAATAATTTTTGCATATTTAAATGAGAATAATTGCAAATATTTTCTACTCATTGTAAATAATAATAAATTTTCGCCTTTATTTTTCTGCATGTGTTTATCCTAAAATCTGCAAATAATTGATATTTCTACACCCTAATTAGCCCCTCTATTATCTAAAGTTGATACTAATTATTTTCTGCAGCTAATAAAAAATAATAGTCTAAGAATTAATTTCTGCATTAATAATAAAATCTGCTATTGTTCAAAAAAAATATTTCTGCATCTAATAAAATGACAGCCTAAGAAATATTTCTGCATTAATAACAATCTGATCTCTAATTGTTGCACTGTAATTTTCTTCTTAAAAAATATTTTTTCAGCATTAATAATAGATATATAAATTTGTCACTGTTAAAAATTATTTTCTGCATTAATAACGATTTGTCACTTAGAAAAATTTCTGCATCAATAATAAAACTACCGTTATTCTTTAAATATTTTTCTGCCTTAAATAAATAGTCTATTCTAAACATAATTTCTGCATTACTAAATAAAATTATTCTACTCCAAATGCTCTCAATTATCTTTTTTTTTCTCCATTGCTACACACTTTCTTTAAAATAATTTGTTTTATTTATAATATTCTGCTATTGCTTTTGAAATAAATTTTTTGCATTTTGTAATCACTTCTTATTTTCAAAACCAATTCATGATTTCCTTTTTCTGTCCTTATTACAATTTTGCATCTCTAAAATTAGTAAATAAGTTATTATGTTTCCTCGTTTGCATGCTCACACTTCACATGATAACCTTTCACAATTATGTGTTGTTTGCAAGCATGTCTACTTAAAATTTAGAGGTCAAATTGAAATCTATCGTGCTAAAATGACTGTCTTGTTTGCCTTGTTTGTTTATTTGGTGTCTTGGAGGACCTTATGCTTTATTTTGTCTAAGCCCACCCTATTAAGAGTCCAATGCCTCTTGGATATTAAGTTGGACGATGAGGCACCTTATAGGTACGAAATGTGTGCGGTGGTTGGGTAGGGGTAGTTGGCTCTACCGAGATGATGACATCGACTCAGGCTTGAAAAGACAAACCTTGATTTTGTCTGTCCTTATACGGCAGCCTGTTGAAAAAAACAAAAATTTGAGTGTTGATCCAACAAGGTCTCTTGATACTCCCTGCCTTTTGGTCCATTTATTTGTTTGTTCAATTATTTGGGTTAGTTAAAATAATATTAAAAATTGTTTGGTATTTATTTGTCTTCTTTGTATCCTCTCGCGTATCGCTTTATTAATTGCTTCAGTAATAACTTTAGTGTTATCACTAGACTCGCATGTTTAAATATGAATTAGGACAATAATATGAGTTTTTGTTCAAATTGTTATCACATGTCTTCATATTTATATTTAAGAAATAAAAGTGAGCTTAATTATTTATTTATTGCTATCATCTTAAATTAGCTAAAATAATAAAATATTTTAATTGCTTAATATTATGCTATCACCTAGGTAGCATATGTAAAATTAAACTAAATAATGAAGTGATCTTATTTGCTACTTGTAACCCCCGCATAAATTGTGTGAGATACGATGAGGACCCACATTTGTGGACTTTGAGGGATGTCTAACACCTTCCCCTCGAAGTAATTTGAATCCTTACCCATTTCTCTGGTTCGCTTACCTTAGTTAGACTTAGTTAGATTATATAGGTGCCCTAACGCGCCTTAATTCATTAGTGACGATTCTTTAAAACTCAAAATCCCAAAAGAATTATTAGATCGTGCACAAAACCCATTTTGCAAAAATTGGGGCGCGACATAAGCAGAAAATAGATTTAACCAAAAGGAATAAGAAAAAATATATGATAAATAAATTAAAACTTAATACAAAAATTACTTACAACGCGTCTCACTATAAGCACTGAACATAAATAGTTAAACAGTTTATTATTTTGTATGTAATTCAACAACGTGAGTCAAAAGCCGCAGTTTATTTTTGTTGTAATCATTCAAAGTGATCTCAAAGCAGAGGCGGTCTCAACGTTACTTGGGGGTATAAAAGCAAAATTTTAATTTGAGGCTTACATATATAACAAAACTTCTATACATTATTTATTCAAAATTTATTTTTCTACATTAATTTTTTAGAAGGAAAAATATAGTATTTAATATTTGTTTTTTTAGTCATGATTTTTAAGTAAGATTATGATCAATCTCACATTAGAACAAACATACTTTCAGTGAGGCAATTTTAATTTACTATAATGAATTGTTAACATAATTTTATAAGTAAAAATTGAAAAATATTAAATAAAAATAGAGTTAAAACCATAGAATCTGATTTAAGAAGTTGATAACTTGTTGTAATGTTTGAAACTAAAATTCAAAAAGAAATAAAAATAAATTATTAATTCACTTTTTCAACACTTTTCACTATTAATTCTTATTTTTAATAAAGTATAAAAAAATATTAAAGTGGATAAAATAATATGTATTTTTATCATAATTAATCAATTTCTTTCTACAAATTTAACACATAATTTATTCTTAGTGATAATTCAGGGTCCCCAAATTTGGTGGCCTGAAGCATAAGCCTTATTTTATAAAGGCAAGAGATGCCCATGTCCAAAAGTATTCCCTCAGTCTCAATTTATGTGACTTATTTCTTCTTTAACCAGTAAAAAGAATGACACATTTCTATATTTAGTAAAAGTTTAACTATGAAATATCTAAGATACCCCCTAATGAAATGATTTACAGTCACACCGATGTCAACCATTCATTTTCGACCACAAGTGTAAAAGTCTTCCTTTCTTTTTTGAACTCCATGAGGAATCAAACTACATAACATAAAATGGAACAAAGAGAGTATTGTTTTCTTCCAAACATTCTTTACAATTAATTAGTCAATCATAACGTCATCAATCCAAATATAGCAATAGCGTCATTGTCCTTAACAGTTCCACAAAGATTGAGCATGATAACTTTTCTTATGCGGTCTATGACTATGACAAGAAGGAAATAAAAAAAGAAGAAAGAAATGATATATCAAAAATAAGAAAATGGATCTTAATTTATAAGAGAGAATTGACATTAACACAATTTAGTAAGAAGATCAGATATGAGCTTTGTCAATTCATTTCCCTATCTAGGTGATTTTAAATAGAAAAACCTTAGGTGATGGGAGATGTCACGCCCCGAGCCTACACCTTCGGTGAGACTGACACTCGGTGACCACTGTTGGCCTCAAGTGAACCCTTGTCCTAGATTACTTAACTCAGCGGAAGACAAAGTCATACTTATAATAATGAAAGAACTTAACTGAATTGAACAATAATATAATCTGGAATGTTTTAAAATTTAAAACATTCAAAACTAGCAAAAATGTCAACCATGTCTTTAACTTAAGAATGAAAAGTACAGACTACTAGACCACTAAATGTCTATGAGGCCTCTAAACTGACTGAGATGAATGTTGGGACAAACCCCACAACATTTTTATTGAAATAATCTAGAAAGCAATAAAAAGATATCCTTCGAAATGCAATGAGGCTCATCAATTGACTTTGGAATGCTTAACTGTATCAACAGTGCACTGGGTGTCAATCCTTGTTACCTGCGTCTGCATCATGATATGATGCAAGCCAACTGAAATCAGTACATTGAATGTACGAGTCTGCAAATTGGAATGCTAAACAACACATAGTCTTGAAAAGGCGTAAAAATGAACACTTACATTGACTTTGCTCAACTCATGATCTACTAACTCTTATTCAATATACGCAGTTTAAAAGTAAAGATGCTGAAACCTGTGAACGTATACAAGTATACCATAATATCTGAGATGTATATAAAAATACAATAACTGATGTATATGAAAATACAATAATGTTGTGAGAGCTTCTCTAACTGACAACCATCACTTAATAGTTATAGTGATGATACAACGTTACTCGAGTTACGCTACCCTGCCATCCTAACTTTTCCAGAATATAGGATCTGAACTAACTAATGGATCCACTAGTAAACTATGAAAAGGAATCATCTAAAAGTATGACATTTTTCTACCCATGATGGCTACATTTTTTATGGGGGTTGTGAGTTATATGAACTCTCCCCCATATAAGTGCTCAATACTACTCCCAATATATATATATTGACTCTTATGTTTAAGAAAACATATTGATGTTGTGATTTGAGATAAGTGCTCAAAACTTAGTTTTTAAAAAACTCTCTTGGAAATCATAGTTTTCTCTTTCTTCTATTAAAACTAGCCATATGAAATCATAGTTTCCTCTTTCTTCTATTAACACTAACCATAAGCTCTGTGGAAGTATACCTTCCTTTCTTTCTCAAAAGTTTGAAAACATTTTATTCTGAGGGACTACTAAGTTCCATTATAACTCTTGAGAAATGAAACTCACTTTCTGCTCTTGCATCACTCTAAACTCACTCTTAGGGAAATTTTAGTTCTCTTATAACATTGAGAATTTAACTCAACTCTTCTACTTGAAACTAAAACAAAGTTTAAAAAGGTTTGTTAAGGACTCTTGAATGCTTAGGACTTACTACTTGCTTTCTTACTTTAGAATTGACTCATAATTCCTTGACTTTGCTCTTAATTTCCTTGAGGATTATGGATTCAAGGATCATGATTTCATGTTATGGATTATTTCATGATGTTATATGTAACTTTAGAAGTGTGGAAAATCAACTACAAATGAAGTTCATCCACTTAGGAACTAGCTACGAAAAATGGGAAAGAACGGGGTCTCTAGGGGGTCGTGGCGTTCTGAGAGGCGCGGAGCGCCAGAGCCTGACGAACAGACATTGTTCTCGGGCCCTCTGTCTGGCTCGACGTGCCAGGGCATGACGAACAGAGTCTGTCCTGAGGCGCTCTGGTAGGCGCGGCGCCCCAGGTCCTGTCAGACGGGTTTTCTGACTTTTTCTTCTCCGATTTTCAATTCTAAACCTCCCAAACTTCCATGAATTATCCCCAAATACTTAAAATTATTAATATACTCAATACTCAATAAATTAGACCAAATAGCATTCCAAAAACAAGAATAAAACTAGATATGAACTACAATTCGATCAATGAAAAAATTACACACTTTCTCATGTACTCCCATTTCATCTTCCAGTAGACACTAAACTTGCCCAAAATTAAAACAAATGGGTGTGGGGTAAAAGGAACCAACACGAAATGATCTCAAATACTGGATAGGGATACCCCAGAACGAAATCCACGCATACTATCTTGGAATTCTTGGGACAATTTCGTGATCTTCATCTGCTTTTATTTTCTCTTTTCTCCCACGTCCAAGTGTTTAAATTATGTAAAACTGATTGGAACTGATATTAACCCTAAATAACCTTTAAAACCATAATTAGCAATATAATACATGGGTGAAAAGGGACAATTTTGCCCTTACTTAAAAGTACGAATGAACTTTCCTCAGTCCAACAACCCAACTTCCAAAAGACATATCTCCTTCATACGCCATCGTATTTTTGCAAACTCGGCACGGTGTAAAAGATCTTCCCAAGGGCTTTCGAATCATATAAAGAGCGCATCCAAACTCCTTCTAAGGTGGGAGTTATGACCGTTTGGAAATGATCAAAACTTATTTTGAAAGCTGGAAATTTTCTTGGTTTTCCTACTTAATTCTAAAAATATTGATTCTTAGTTTCTTAGCTTATTCTTAAATATTTCAAGTTACAAGATGTTACAGGAGAAGAAGGGGAAAAAAAATAAAAGAGGTATGTCAATTTCCTACTTAATTATGTAATATTTCATCTTCACATGTATTTCATTAAATAATATAATTAGGAGTCCTTTTGTCTTCTTGATAATTATTACTTATGAGAATTTAATATTAATTCACCATATAACATGAATAAATTGTAATATTGGCTTAGTGTGTAACTCTCCCTTGTATTAACTAAAATTTACTATAGTATTTAATATTTATTAACGACAATTTTATGAATGAGTAAATAGTATTGATATTTTTATATATGAACAAAAACTGGCTAATCTAACTTGTCGAACATTCTTTCCACTTTTAGTATAATATGATAAATGATATAGGATTACAATTTTATATTATATACATATAGATATAAATGATAAGTGATATTAAATTAGATTTTTAATTATGATTAATCTAAGAAGTATAAGTCATCAACATGTTAATAAATAATATTTAAATTAAACAATCAAATGTTCGAAAAAACATTTTAATGTAAAGTAAGAATAAAACAGTATTACAACTTTGAAAATTTTTTCTTCACACTATAGTATCTTACATATGATATGAGAGATCACACTTTCGTGCATATTTGATATTTGACACACAAACTTATGTTAGAAACAAAGTTAGTATAAAAATGAACTGGGAAATTGCAAGTGCGAAATGAAAAATCTACTAAAAGACTCAACTCTATTAATTGCAGTGAGTGTACTGAATCATTATATGGGCTTGACGTCCCACATCAATCACGATAACTTTTTGAAATAAAATTCTATTACATTAAACCTATATCAACCCAAACGGCGTAAGATAAACATATTCATCTTTAATTTTTTTCTGCTACGCCTCTGGGACTGGGATCCCAACTGTTAACTGCAATGAGGAGAATAATAGGAAGTAGAGGGCACCCTGAATTGGCTAGTAGAGAGACATCATACCCCGACCAAACGAAGAGATTTTTGTGATGATGGGTGACATTCTATGCAAAGGCAACCTTAAGGTTAGATTTCACAAACAACATGCATTCATCTGGAGCACCCATCATATCATTACTCAGCAATAGAAAGATTCCACCATAAATGGACCTCGAGGTTCCTCCGCGATGGAATCCCATTCTTTATCAGATAGAACAAATCTTGAGCACGAATTTTGATCAAGAATAAAAGAATAATAGAAGGATTGTTGTTGATGATTCTTTTCAATTTGATTTACTTTGTAATAATAAAATCATCTGTCCAAACTTTTTAAACTCAGTTGACGTTTTGTGAATGTCCATCTTCCAATTTTGTGAAATAAATTGAATAGAAGAAGATTATTGGTGATGAATGTGGGAAGGTCAAAGGAAACGTTATATAGACCGTAATATATAATATTTGGGCCTAACTCAATTCCAAAAGCTAGTTCATGAGTGGAGGTTTGTCCATGTCCATATAAGAAGACCAAATTCTCATCCCTCTACCGATGTGGAACATCTTAACACTCCCCAACATGCCCAGACCTCAACTGGTGCGTAAACACTTCTAAATGGGGGAAGGGGGACATCATCGGTGAACAACAAATTAGGATGAGTTTGATTCTGACAATAATAAAATATGACACCTGAGCCTAATTCAACCCCAAATGTTAGTTCATGAGGAGAGGTTTGTCAAAATCCATATAAAGAGACCAAATTCTCATCCATCTACTGATGTGGGACATCTTAACATAGACTTTGAGGAAAGACTAGTGTAGAAATAGGAATCTAAGGTTTCAAAAAATGTAACAAAATAATTAGGAAACAAAATAGTAACAAATAATCGGCAAGCTAGTTCAGTTAGTAGTTTTTGATGGCAAATTTATAGTTTTGTTTTATTGGAAAATTAAAAATTCGATTTCTGATTTAGGAAATAAAACACAAGTTACTTTATGTTAAAACATGTCTTATTTAACATTTTTTTAATCATGGTATACCTATGGGTACAACCATACAAGGAAAGAAAGAGAGATTTATCACAAAAAAATTAAAAAGACGGTCACCTTTCGTTGTGTATATATAAATATCTCATTCAAAAATCACAAACAATTTTACAGTTCAAGTCTCAATCAATTACAAACAAATGAAGGAAAATAAAAAGTATGAAGGGTATATGGAACTATGAGAAGATATATATCTATTATCCCTTCTCTATACAATTAATATTTGGTTTTGATGACATTACAAAACCAAATGCAATTGTTAATATGAAATGAATAGTAGTGTATTTGTTGTCACACGCTGCGATGACAAATTAGCAGTCTATATCGTCAATATCTTGTAGTTTATTTTGAGTCAAATCCTTGCAACTAGCACACTTGACTGGAATTTTACAGTCTTCCTTTTCACAAATATCACTTAACGCTTGCTCAACATGCCATGTCAAAACAATGTCCTTTAAGTTTGGTTTCACCTCCTCCTCCAAAAACTTTGTATACTCTTGTGAATCCCCTGAGATTTTTGAAAACTTAACCACAGCCACTTCCGGAGCCACTTTGAACACCTCGATGTTCACCAATAAACGTGCTTTCGGCCTACTATCACAAGAACCTTGCAGCCTCAATGTTGATCCATTAACCCTTGCAACTTTAAAATTCAATTTCCTAGCCAACAATTGAATCTTGGCCATGATGATTGTGGCTGAACACCTCGATGTGAAAATGGACTCTGTTTTCTTCTTGTTCTCAAACAAGCTTGATAAATTCGCACCAGCTGACATAGATGAGATCAATTCAAAAGCATTCAATAACGCTGGTGAAGAGGGTGATTTTATCATCCCTCCATGTTTTAAGTATTCGTCAGATCTTCCAAATTTATCTAACATGGATATTGTATCGTGTTCATGATCAGTTAATAATGATGATGATGAAATATTTCCATTATAAATTGGCATTTTAAAATCTTTTCTAAACCAACGGTCTTTCATTATTCCAGCTATACTTATCCTTTTTTGTGGATTAGGGATTAATATTTGTGATATTAAACGCTTTGCTTCTGTTGATAACCAAGGGGGAAATCTATATTCTGCTTTAAAAATCTTTCTATACAGATTCACAAGATTACCATCTTGAAAAGGTAAACACCCTGCTAGAAGAACATATAATACGACTCCGCAGGACCAAAGATCAGCCTTGCCACCATTATAACCTTTATTTCGTATTATTTCAGGTGCAATATAGGCTGGAGTTCCACACTGAGTGTATAGAAGACCATCATTCAGCAATTGCTCTGGCAAAGCCGATAGACCGAAATCTGTTACCTTTAAATTCTCATTTTCATCAAGTAGGAGATTTTCTGGTTTTATATCACGATGAGAAACACCACAACTGTGGCAAAATTCAAGAGCACTTATTAACTGCTGAAAATATTTTCGAGCTATGTCTTCTTTAAGCCTCCCTTTTGCTACTTTTGCAAAGAGTTCACCACCTTTAACGTATTCCATGACAATGAAGATCTTTGTTTTCGTTGCCATGACTTCTTTGAGTTCAACAATGTTAGGGTGTCGAACAAGGCGCATAACTGATATTTCCCTCTTGATTTGCTCCATCATTGCTTGAGATTTCACAATCTCTTTCTTGATCACTTTGATAGCAACATTTTCACCAGTGACAAGGTTGGTTGCATGGAAGACTTTAGCAAACGTTCCTTTGCCTAATTGTCTCCCAGTTTCATATTTACCGAACAATATTTTCTTCTCCATGATGATTTTGAACTACTACACAATTTGCAGAATAAATTCCTTGCGCGGTTAGTTATGAGAAAAACAAGTTGTTATTGGAAGCGGAAGCTGATGATGATAAAAGTAATGATGGATTCGAGAGCTGAGATTAGGATATGTAAAGCACATTGATCAGAAAAAGAAGATTACTATAATTTTGTTGAAATTAGTAAAATAGCCTTTGGACAAAGGCTAAAGACAAATGGAAATGAATTAGTTCTTTAGTTACTGTTATATGTAAATATTTATATATTAAGGAATTAATGTTTGATAAAGACCATTTCAAAATTTTCTAAACATACTGCGCGTGCTGTAGTGCATCTGCATCTTCAATGCTGTGCTGTTTTTCAAAAGTCAGACTCAATTATTCTTTTTAATTATGATACACTACTACGTGAGCACCTGTCACTATACTTTTTTTTTTTTGGTAAATAAAGAATAAGTCCCCTTCCTTAGTGTTTTATCTAGATTTTAATCTAAAATTGATATCTAACGAACTCTCAATATTCAATAGCTTAATAAATAATGTTGTGTGCGATTGTCTGTAATGTTACTATAATTGTACTCAGAATCGGAGTTAGGTGCGATTTATGAGTTCGAACGAATTGAATAATTTTTTTGTATATTTGATATTTGTACTAAAAAATTAATTAAATATTTATACATATTAATTTGTAAACTCCTAACAAAATTAATTGACGATTTTTAATGAAATTTAGAAATCTAAACTCTTAATGCACACTTCGCGTAAAGGGGAATATCAAAAGAATATTGTGATGGAGGTGATTCTTCTCTTTGTGGAGTGTAGCCAAATATTTGTTCTTTTGCCATTTGTCAAAGGGGAATATCAAAAGAATATTGTGATGGAGGTGATTCTTCTCTTTGTGGAGTGTAGCCAAATATTTGTTCTTTTGCCATTTGTCAATCAACCTGTGACGAGGCAGTTGTGTACCAAAAATAAAAAGAACAAGTTATTTACTAGATCTGTTTGAACAAGCGTACTGTATAGGAATTAAAGAAATGATATTCTATGTTTGACAATATCAATTTTATTAAGGATAAGAAAATGACATAATTCATAAAAGAAGGCTATTGACATAGATAAAGATAAGGACATGAATCATGATGATAAAGATGACGCGGCTCCTACTCTGCAACAGGAAAATTATATCCTAGTCATGAAATTAAATAATTACAACATTTAGGCACGTAATAATTAAGCAAACCCTGAATCAATTGTAAAAAATCTTCCCTTAACTACATTGGTAATATGTTGTAGGCCACTACTCTTAAATATTTTATATTTCCTACAATTGTTGTTGACTATCATAACTTCATATTGCTATTTCACGCTTACTTGAATTTATACATTCTAGTGGGTGTGTGCATGTTTTTAATTGACGAATGACAAAATTTTCTTCTTTATTTTTATTGGTCAGAAGTAAATATTACACTAGTTTAGTACATGTTGAAAATATATACACAAATCACAAGCATTAACAGCTATAACTAAATTGGTAGAGCACACGCACGTCAATATTTTCTAAGGGAATTCATCATACTATAAGAAAAAATGATGTGCATGGTTGAGAAATTGAAGTTTTACTCCATAACTCCCAATATGTATTTAAAACCCACATCCCACAATACGCAATTAATAAATCATCAACGTGAAATCAAGACTTCATCATATTACTTTCTTCATGGTAATGTTAGGTTCAACAAAAGATCTTGAAGTATTCACTGATGAATTTTCCCTTCCTTTAGCTCACTCACTTGATCTCCTTGCCTTGTCACTTTAACAACTTAATTATTTCTGTATGTCCAATTAGTTAAGTCGAAATCTACCAACTATTTAGTTTTGAAAATCCGCATCCTACAAGTCATATAAACCTTAAAGTTTACAACCAAGATTTTCTTCTCTATATATTTAGTTACTATCAACCGACCCTATATCACTACTATTACATCCCTATTTTTCAAATGCCCATTTTAAAAAAAAATGTTTTTCTAATTAGACTGACATTTTGAATGAATTATTTTTGTAAATCAGCGTTGTCATTTGAAATTGAGTTTTCGTCATTCCAGATCGCCTAATTAAATCTCTAATACAAAGAAAAATTAAGTCTCTATCTGAAACTAACTGTAAACCTTTTACAGAGAATTGAAGAGAAGAGAAGCGCCATTGATTTGAACTCAAAGACTAAGTAATACATCAAGATCATCTATTTATAGTTCTCAATCACGAACTTTGTAACTAATCCAATAACGAACTTTTTGATAGTTTATTATAACCGACTAGTTACAATGACAATACTGCCCTTAACCACTTTTAACTGTCTAACTTTCCTACACTCTGCTACAATTGATCATATCACGTTACTCCCCTTCAAGCTGGGAGGGGCAAAAATATCTAGCACACCAAGCTTGGACAACAAATATTCATATTGTAGTTTACAGAACACTTTTGTCAAGACATTTGCAGGTTGTTCTTGTGTAGGAATACAGTTGAGTAGGATCATGTTAGGACCGAAATAATTAGGTGTAATGTGGAATCTAGAAAAGCCAATCTCGAAAGACTACGAGTAAGAAAACAAACGAAAAACAAAAAAAACACCAAAAGACACAAAGATTTAACATGGTTTGGTCAATCGACCTATGTTCACAAAAGCGATAAGCAATCCACTATAAATATGAGAGTACAAAATATAGAGAGAAACAACATCAACCAATTCACTCGGAATACATGAGAGATTCACACAAGTGATAACATATCAAGCTTCTGAGCCACAAATTCTCCCTCTAACGAAAACTCTCAAAAACCTTAAGTTGTGAATATTGATTAAGTTAGAAGAAACATGTCTCTATTTATACTGTCCTAAACCTTTTCCTACAAGAAAAGGACTAGCCAATCCAAAACCTTTTCCTAAAAGGAAAACTTATTTATGGTAAGAAACTCAGATCAAATAATACCCAACAAATCTCCCCCGTGAGTTAAATTTCTGACAAAATAAATTTGTCCACCTTCTTCACATAATCTTCAACTGCTTGTTTCTTCTCTCGATAATCTCCTCCATCAAATCTATGTATCAACACAAAGAATTGCGGCTAGAACTATATCCTCAAAGATGAACACTCAATTTTTAACTTGGTTCAATCATTGACTATCGAACCACTGAACCGAGATTCATCATTGAACCATGACTCTGATACCACTTTTTAGGACTGAAAATAATCAGGTGTAATGTAGAAGTTAGAAATGCAAACCTCGATATACAAAATATACAAAAATACACAAAGATCTAACATAATTCGGTCAATCGACCTACGTTCACAAAGGAGATGAACTTTCCACTATAATGAGAGTACAAAATATAGAGATAAACAACCTCAACCAATTCACTCGAATTACATGTAGGTTCACTATTAAAAATGGATCAAGCTTGTGTCCCACAAATTCTCCCCTTTAACCAAAACTCTCAAAGCCCTTAAGACTACATTATGAATGCTGATTAAGTCAGAAGGAACATGTCTCTATTTATAGAATCCTAAATCATTTCCGACAAGAAAAGGACTAGGCAATTCAAAACATTTTCCTAAAAATAAAAGTAATTTATGGTAAGAAACTCAAGACAAATTATACCCAACTAATCTTCTCATTAGCCTAAATTTCTAACAAAATATGTTTATCCACATTCTTCACATAATCTTCAACAACTTGCTTAGCCTATCCAAAATCTTCTCCATCAAATATATGTATCAACAAAGAGAACCTCTTTGAAACAATTTCTCCAACAAAAATCTTAGTAACTGTAAAAAAGTTGCGGCTAGAAGTATACCCTCCAAGATGAACACCCATCTCTAACATGTCTCAATCATTGATTATTGAACCACTCGATCTGATTTCATCATTGAATTCGACTCTCATATCAATTTTTAGGACTGAAATAATTAGATGTAATACTAACGATAGCAAAGCAAACCTCGAAAGACCACGAGTAAGAAGATAAATGAGAAACACACCAAATGACACAAAGATTTAATGTAGTTCTGTCAATCAACATACGTCCACAAAGGATATGAGCAATCCACTATAAATATGAGAGTACAAAATATTGAGAGAAACAACCTCAACCAATTCACTCAGAATGCATGGGAGGTTCACACAAGTGATAACGTATCAAGCTTGTGTCCTCTAAACAAAACTCTCAAAACCCTTATGGTTGCATTATGAATGTTAATTTATTCATAAGGAACATCCCTCTACTTATAGAGTCCTAATCCTTTTTTTGTACAAGAAAAGGACTAGCCAATCCAAAAAAATTTCCTAAAAGGAAACCTTTTTATAGTAAGAAACTGATGGCAAATAATACCCAATAACTTATGCCTTGTTATAGATTTTCCTTGTGAAGTGACAGTCAATTTCTATATATTTAGTCCTTTCATGATACACTAGATTTGTAACAATTTGTATACTAGCCTTGGTATCACTATATACTTGCACTTGCAGTTGAATTCAACTCCTTCCTATTTTAGTTAGGGAAAATTAATCATTGACAATGTCGACTATTATATAATTGGTTTATGTAAATTTCCATTGTCAAAAGTTACTGATTGTGAAATTAATGGTTTTAATTTTTGAGTTTTCTAATGGTTATTTACTTGTTACTTTATAATTGAAGTTTTAATAATTTAATACAAGTAATTAAATATTAGGGCATTGTATTATATTAACACCATCAGATTTATGATATTCAGTAAATTGAGACTTAATCTTAAGTTTAATTTATTAGGAATATCAGACTTGCATTATTTAGTTGACATCAAGATTTATGAATTTAATTATATATTAGGGGAGTTTCTAATTTAGGATAGACCTATAATAATATGGGTGTCTACGAACTTGCTAGCTTACGAATAATGCATATTTGATAGATTGAGAATATTTTGAATCTTTACGAAAGGGAAAGACAAAATCTTGAGAATTTGTGACACATGTTCTACATTTAAGTCTTGTTAAGACTTTTTAGATGTTGTTGAAAGATGTTTCCTAATTAAATATTAAAAATGAAATGGACAATTGGTAAGGGCGAAAGATGGGGATCTCGTACCAATGGTATGACGGACATTGGTAAGAGTACCAGTATTATTAAAAAGAAAGTTAACTACTTTAATATGATAGATTGTAATTCGAGATCATATAGGCATTAACTGATGTATTTAGTGAATTTTTTTATTTTGTATGATTGTATTTGTTTATCGAACTTGTATAATTGTGGTGATTATATGTCATAAAGACATTTGATTTATTGAGATGTTGCGTCATTCCTTTTTATTTGATATCATATTGTGCAGCATTGACATGATATTAAGTATGCGTAAAGGTCTAACACGTGGTGATTGCCCGTGTTAAGATCAAGTTATGATTATAATTTGGGTTACATGGAGATCGCTTGTGTGAGTTATTGGTTATTATTAAAAGTTGGTCATGTGGAGATTGCTCATGCTGGGATTATTTAATTTTATGATAGTGTGTTGAGATCGTCCTTACAAATATGTGGAGATCGTCGGTATATGGACCTCGCAATTCTCCATGGATAATGAACTCTCAATGTATTTTCGAGGAGTATAATGTATATACGGTTGAGATAGTACTTGACATCTGATATTATCATTTCATGGTGTCACCTTGCATTGCATCTCATTACATCCCTCATTCTTATTGATTATGTGTGTTTTTGGTGGTTGGACATTTCGTGACATTTGATTATCTCTATTGATGACTACTTGGTTGATAGGTATAATGTAGACATGTAAAAATTAAAGGATTATTTTCTTATATACTCATGTCACTACTTCTTCATTGTCTGTCTTTGAGATATATTGAGTACACGTGGTTTCTTACTCATACTACACTTGCTGCACTCTTTTGTGATGCAAATTGTATTTCAAATTTGAGCACATTTCTTAGAGATTGAGTTCGAGTTTGGATTATCTTAGAGTTATGGTGAGCTGCTTGGATATTCTACGGCCCGTACCTTCATCTATCCTATTTCTTTAGGTTGTGTTGGTATTCATACAGGAAATTTCTTATGTGTAGAATTGTTAAATAGTTATTGACTTATATTGACTTTTAGAAGCTCTTCTACTTATGACACTAAATCTTGAGGTGGTATTTTATGATTCTGCATTTCATACTTATATATGACTTAGCATTTGTATATTATATTTTCTCTTATCTTTCTACTTTAAATATTGAATTGAATTGGTAAAAGTATCTATGTCATCCTACGAGATGCCTGGGTTAGAATTTTTGTGTTTCATGTTCCTAGATAGTCACATTTACAAAGGATATTCTGCCTAAATTTTTGAAACTCCTAAGGACTTAACTTCATGACATAAATTTTTTTTCATTTGAAGATGGATGTTTTTAAGGGGGAAGGATATAATACCCTGACTTTTCAAAACGTCTAAATTAACTCGTATCTTCGTCGAAAGACAAGAAGGACGAGTAATAAATTAAGAATGATGTGGTATGTCATATTTTAAGTAATCAAGGGTTATATCTCAAGTTTTCAATTTAGGTAAGTAGTAAAACAAAAGTTGGCAAAAGTTATCATAAGTTCCTTTTTAAAGATTTCTATGACATTTGGGTCAAATGTATTGGATATTTTCTCCCAATATATAAAGAGTCAGAAGGACTACTACCTATTAAATCAAAGGCCTACGAGTCTAATTTAAATGAAAAAACCCCGTGTACAACCGACATCGGAGTAAAAAGTAATGATCATTTTACTACGGATTGCAAGGGCAGAATCCAGGTCAGATCCGAAGCGGGTCAAAAATATTGTATGTCATCTTACTCAACGTTCTTAGCCATGAAAATCTTTCATTACACTTCCAAACCAGGGAGAAAGCTTAAGAGGGGGTTCTTATGAAGTTCTTGTATGATGAAGGTTAGTTTTTGATGATTTTTACCATTAAAGGTTCCCCCCGTACCTAGAAACATGATCTTTACACGTGACAATCATTTTTTCCTTCTATTAGTTGCGTTTGGAGTTGGGTTTTGAAGATATAAATTTGTAGTTATGGGTGTTTCTTCAAGGTTTAAACTTGTTTAACTAAGGTAATCATCTCGGTACTCTTTTATGATTGCTTTTATAAATATCTATAGACATTTCGACAAGTTGGGGAAATATTGAAAATCTATTAATTTAAGATTAATTATGAGCTATTTATATGTGCATAGCAGCTGTTTATATATAGTTTTTGTGAAGCTTAGGAAATAAGGAAGAATTATCCTGAAGGAAGTACAGTCTTTCAAGCGTTCATTGGAATGGTATGTTAAGGCTATTCCCTTAGTTTGACATGTTTCCTTAGAGGTAGTTAATGTTGTTGATCTTGTAGATATAATTGGGAGTGCTTGGCCGATTGAGTGGTTATAAACCCTCATTTAAGGAGTCATGATCTTTTAATAACGACCCTAAGTTAGAAACGATTTGTAGTTTATTCATATATATTGTTTATAACTAAATTGCTTGCCTTTCAGATATTCAATTGTTTGTTTTTTCCCTTGAGGCTATTGTGATTTGTTGTTGAGTTAGAACTACCTATGTGTCTTATGATGATGTCTATATAGGACTATGTTATTTCCAAAGAGGACTATTTGTTTCCCACGGAGCTATATTGATTCCAAAGAGTGTTACGTGTTGCCTACGGGGCTATGTGTTGCCTATAGGTCTACAGTTATGAAAAAGAGGGCTATGTGCAGCCCACAGAGCTATGATGTTGACAAAGAGATCTATGTGCTGCCTATGGGGATATATCATTGCAAAAAAAGGTCTATGTGACTTCTTACAAGGACAAGGGGCTACCGATAGGGGTATGTAGATTGATTTGGCACCTTCTACGCTTATGGGTGCCTAGGTTGGTGGTATGTTGTTTGTACCTTCACGATCTTATGGGGGCTTGGTTAGGTTGATGTTTGATAATTTTTGTATTTTTAGATTCAGTAATGAGTTAGCATGCTTATCTAAAATTTTGATTTCCTTACGTGACTGTTTTTGGTAATTACGATACTTCCTCATTTAGTGTATAGCCTTTCAAACTCTGTACATTACTTTTGTACTAATGCCCCATTGCCTTGGGGGAGTTGTATTCATGCATGTAGGTCCCGACAGACGGCATTGTAGACCTCTTCACCACATGATCGACTTTAATCCGATTGGATAGCCCTTTTTGTCAGGAGCTGCCAGAGTTGGGAGGTTTTTAGATTTTGTTGTATGTATATTTATGGGTAGGAGGGAGACCTATCCTGCCAATCTTTACAACTCTAAGAAGCTTTCAGAATAGTGTGTGGGGTGTATAGATATGTTATGGTCATATTGACCTAGTTTGTTGGTTTGTTGAAGCTTGTGAGTTGTTTGATGTTATTGTCGTAATACATACATGCTTTTAGTTTTGGTATAGATATAATGGTGGTCTCGACGGCCCAATCAAGACTTTTGTTCTAGTTGGCAATTTATTTATATGATTGCTTAGGAGTAGATATTTCTTATACAAATTAATTGACAGGGGTCTTGTCGGCCAAGGGCTTAGTTTTAAGTCGAGATATACTTATTTTTTCTTGATTGTGTGTGGCCTTCCATGCGTTAGTAAAATTGTTTCAGTAGTTCGCTTAGCCCTGAATTTTGAATTAGGACCTTTTTGGACCTTTGAATTTGGGTGTTTGTGGAAAACTTGGTGTATCCGAGCCAATTTCATATCCTCAAGGAGCCGTCAGACAAGCCATTTCTAGTGAGAGATTGTTATTTTGTAAAATGTGTGTGCATGCACCCGAATTCGAATAGCAAAAATCTACCGTATATGATAGAATGACTATTCTTCTTTTGCTCACCTCGTGCTATAGAGTGGTACCTTAAGGGTTGAGGTTTCTGGCTAATTATTATTACTTTCATGCACATAGAGATGGTTGACACCAAATAGACCAGAGCTAGCTAGAGGCTTTATATTCATGCGAGTGTACCCGCGAGGTACCACATGTTGAGGTAGCCCATTATAGGACTGAAGGGGAAACATCATCTCAGCCCTCTATAGCTTGTCCACCGCTTCAGGAGCCTCCGATGGCTATAGGACTTCAAAATCCACCAGCAGTACCACCTCTAGTTTCTCATATACCATCGGATCAGGATTTCAAGAAGCTGAACAACGCCAGCCAGCTGCACCAAATTTTGTTGGAACTTCTGAAGGGCCCGGAATTTTGAGAGTTAGTGAATTTGTTAGCTTAAATCCTTAATAGTTTACGGGAAAAGATCGAGACAGATCATAGAGAGGACCCTCAACACTTTGTTGATCAGCTTAATAGGATCATTAAAGTCATGCATACCTCAGCGAATGAGTCAGTTGAGTTAGCAGCATTTTGATTGTGCAATGTTGTAGTATTGTGGTACAAGACTTGGGAGAGATCTAGGGGAAAATATGAATTTCTACCCTCTTGGGATAACTTTACAAAAGGTTTCATATATCACTATTTGCCTCAAGAAATTTTGGATGGCCGAGTGGGCCAATTTGTGAACCTCCGATAAGGCAGCATGAGTGTCCGAGAGTATGGGTTGAGAATTGATTCTGGGCTAGATATGCACCAGCAATTGTTGAACGATGCATGATACGGTGCGTAGATTTGTGTGAGGGATCGACACAGACTATATCGATGCTTGTTCTACCACTGCACGAAATAATAATATAGATATCTCGCGAATTCATGCCTTTGCAAAAAGCATATAGGATCAACACCATTTGCTATGAGTGAGAGGGTCGAGAGAGAGAGACAGAAGAGGGTTAGGCCCGCTGTTTCATAGGGAGATTTTAAAGGTGATTCCAGACCTTGATATTCTATTAACCCACCTATACCTCCACCACATAAGTAGCATGGTAGTAAATTTTATCGTCAGGCCTGATATACCGTGGTTTTCACGGTATTGTTAATGTTTTTTTCAAAGTTTAGTGGGCGAAAAGCCTTTTCTTTTGGCTACTTAAATTTTTATGTTAAGTTCTTTTATTTGCAGGAAATCATGTCTAAAAGATGAATGCGGAGGTTTTTTTTTTTTTGAGCAAAGAAATACAGGAAAGTACCACCTACGGAGCGTTTCCGACGGTCGTCGTGCCCGTGAACGGTCCAGTAGGTGGCATCCGTTTTAGTGCCAGCTGTGAAGGAAGATGGGGAATTGAACAAGTTAGGTTCAGAGTACGTGACGGGACCGTCATAGCCCTGAAGGTCGTCCTGCCTGGTCCGTATTGAAGATCATGAGAAGGTAGGGGTCCTTGTAACCAATTCCAAAAGTTCAAGTGTTTTGGAACGGAGACCTCAACAGACGTTGTGCCGTGTGTTGTGGACGATCCGTCTACATGCCAGTCCGGATGGTAATGAAAAGAGAGACAGAAGGAGCAGAAGAATAAATTGCAAAAGTATGGGACTGGAAGGGGAATCAATGAAGGCCACGTCGTGACCACGAAGATCCGTCGCCGAAGTCCCGTCGACCATGGCGTTTTGATAGATTTCCAGCAAATAGAGTCCTTATTTACATTAGTTTAAGTTTTATAAACTAGGTCGAAAAAAACTTCATTTTTGGGGTTAGATCTGATTATTTTAAGGATCTTTGTGAAATCTTGAGTTATTTAAGCTTTCTTTTGTGGATTAGATTGGTGATTATGTTACACTTTTGGAGAATCTTTAGTCTTCAATTAATTCAGTTTACACTTTTGGAGTTAGGTCTTTCAATTTATTCAGTAATTGATTGTTGGGACTTTTGTGATTAATCAAAGTGAAACTTTTGGATTTTATTCTTTCTCATTGAAGTACGTTTCATGAAATTCTTATATTACATATTGACATATTGTGATTATGACTATGGGTAAAACTTAAACTCCATAACTAGGGGTTGTTGGGAACCCATAGGCGATAATGAGTTAAAATATACTAAAAATAACAATTCTAGAATAGTGTCTTGCATGTAGTGATAATTCTTTCGACTAGAAGTTATTTTTGAACGGAGGCCAAACGTTAGATTTTTCATTAATGCTCTTGCCGAACCAGGAGGTACGAAATAGGAAAAGAATTATTCAACATAGATGTGTTTAATGTATACTATCTAATAGGCTCGATGATTGGTACGACGTAATAAATTAGTCAATATCCAAATACGAATGTTAATATGAGGGTAAATGTAAGGGTTAGTAACAACACACGTAGCCGGATTCAAGGTTGCGGAGTGAAATTTTTCGATGCGGACCAGGAGTTAGAAACTACATAACTTATCACTTTGCATGCAAGATACTAGGAAAGATTGTATAGTTAGATTATCAAGGTATGAACACCATTTGGGGAACACGTTAAACCCTAGTTTTTTTATTAATTGATTAAAACTCAACATTTGAAGATAGTAGTTGTCTCCTTTAATTTTTCTAGTTATTTTCATTTATTTAGCAATATAAAAAAAACTTTATCATTTTTGCTTTCCAAGGAAATAATTGACTAAATAGTATAATAATAGATTGAAGTAAGTCTGAACTATTTTCTCGTGGGAACGATTCCCAAACCTCATTAGTTGGGTTCTTTACTTTCTATACAACATTTTAATTCTATTTGGAAGTAACGTTTGAGCGTATCAAAATTTTGGCGACGTCCGAGGAAAGTAGCTTTTTGATTAACTTATACTTATTACTATTAGTTTAGTTGTATTTCTGATTTACTTTGTTTTATTATTGTGATTTGCAGAAACCATCCCTTCATTGTATCCAAATACACGAAAGAGGAAGGAGAACCCTTGTTCCCTACGATCACGAATTAGAGCATTACACTACGCAACATGAATTGAATTTGGGAATTAATTGATGATGATCCAAACCGAACTCCCAGTACGGTTAGTCAATGGCAGTTGTTACAACGATGCTCGGGGTTGAAAACCAACAGAGGGGACACCATCCGCTCCACGGACCAAGAATATATAGAGGCTATGACAATTAGACAGACTTCGATGGGCCACTGTCTTGCCCCCTCTACCACAGGCCACACCTTTGTGGTAACTGTAGCCTGATGCAAGTGATTCACTCAGAGGTTTGTTTTCAGGGAACCTTGTGAGGATCCACATTGCCCATATAAGCTAAGGTAGTAAGGGCATAGTGTTGGAAAAGTTTGTTAGGGAAGCTTGACTTGGACTTGGATGTAATAGGGATAAAGCGTTGTTTCCTCTCTCATTGACGGGAAAGGAGAGGATGTATTAGGTTCATAGCTCCTTACAACTCATTTTCAATTTGGGAACCAACTAAGGGACGTTTCTTAGCACGCTACTACCCGGTCGCCAAGAAACTAAAACCACAAAGAGGAGTGAACAAAATTTGTGGTACTATTAGGGGGGTGGAGAGTTAGTCAGTAGTTCTTGGGATAGATTCACCCGGTTTTTTTGACGCGTCCCCAGCCACGTATAGATGAGAGTCCTGAAGGATACTTTCTATCGGAGACACAGATGATAATAATTAAAGCGGGGTGGTTGGACACTATAGCGGGATGGTGGATCTTCATGGGGAGTGCCTTTATGTGAGATTGCTGAAAATTTAAGAAAATATTCTATAAACAATTAAAGATTGGAGTACTAGGAAGTAGATCCAGGGAGAAAACCTCGCACTGCATCCACTCAAAACCACGATACAGATGAGATCCGAGAGATGGCTCAAATGAGAACTGAGCTTGGGTTGGTTTATTTAAAAAAATATCCCTGGGGGAGGCAAAAAAAATAATATGCAGTTAACTACTTGTCTAAACCACAAATACCAATGATGAATGTTATTATGGTAGGAATCCCTATGCAGTGAAATGAGCAGACGGGGGTTTTGGTTTTCGACCCGAGTAGTACCCAAGTCTATAATCAGGAGAATTGGCGCAAGGTCAAGGGAACCAAGTCAGATCTATGGTTACTATAACCGTGAGGGTCATTATGTCCGAGATGGAAACTTAAAAACGCGAGACAAACAACGTCAACAGGGTAACTATGGTAACAAAAATGATAGCAATGGGCCGTAGTCCCTCCTCAACAATCTGGTTGTGTGTGAAGTTACGCCTAGGGATGTGGAATGTATGGAGCGTTGAGTTGAGGATATGTTGCACAAAATGATGATGAGGGGGTTCGAGCTAATGATGAGCACATATTGCAAGAGTTCGTTAAATAGTGATTTAGCGGGTATTGGGCAGAAGTCAGATACCACATGCCAAAATCGATTAAGCAGATCGAGTTGTAAATGGACCAATTATTGTGGACTGGGAACACACCGGCACCCGGCACGCTTCCTAGCAACACTGTCCAAAATCTAAAAAATGATCCACATTGTGATGGTTATACTACACGGCTCGGTGGTAAGCAAACCATTGACCCACCTATGCCGTTCTAATAAGGAAAAGGTGAGAACGGATAATGGTAAGTGGTAGAGGGTAGTGATGAAGACAGAATATAGCACTGGAAAAGATGCAGAAGTCCCCTATAAGGTAATTCCCATGCCATAGACCACCCACCCCCCTTCCTCAGGATTAGTGAAAAAATATTGAGGGAAGGATGGTAAATAGCGGCGTTTTAACAAGTTGAAGAAGCTTTCTATCAATGTCCCGTTTGTAAACGCTATAGAACAAATGACGGGTTATGCCAAAGTGTATGAGTAAGATCGGGTACAAAAGAAAAGATTGGTCACTTTTGCGGTGATGAAGCATGCATCATTGTAGTTGCTATCACAAGATATCGGTACAAAAGAAAGAAGACTGGGTGCCGTTCACTATTCCTTGTACAGTCGGGTCATTACCATTGCGATAAGCATTATGTGATCTGGGGGCACGCATAAATCTCAGCACCCTCTCGATTTATAAGAAGGTTGGGTTGGGTGACCCAAGCCCTTGCATGCGGATACTGATGGATGATCGAAGAGTGAAATGCCTATAGGATACTCCACGAGTGTGCTAGTAAAGTGGAGTCGTTAATATTTCCGGCACAGATTTTGTTTATTCTTGATTGTGAAGTCGATTTTGAAGTGCCTATTATTCTGGGAGGCAGTCATTGCTAGGGTAGGACTAGTTGGTATGGAAAAAGGGGAGGAAAATGATGATTTTGTGCTTTGAACATGAAAGAACGACCTTAAACATTCGTAGCGTCCATTGTGAGGCAGTGTGGGGAGGCTCCAATCGGTATCTGCTATTATTCTACAAAGAAAATATGAGAAGGTAATGACCTCAAAGTGGAAAAATGGAGGAGTTTAAGGTTGGGGGTTTGGTGCTTTGTGCTTAACAGTTTCAAGGTTTGTGTTCGTTGGCTTCGGGAAAGCTAAATTCCAAACGGACTGTGCCCTTACTTTGATACCCAAGTATTTCCCTCATGGAGAGTTGAGTAGTTGAAGAGTTGATTGTTAAAACCAAGGAAGGAAAGTGTGTTTTAAGGTGAATGAGAACGAATATAAATAAAAACCTTTATTTTGGGCATGTCCTTCCGCACGGTGAATTGAAATGATAGAGCAATACCATCTTGATGATGGATGAGTAATCAAGTGTCTCAGTCGTGCCAGACGTTAAAGCAGGCGCTTGTTGGGAGGCAACCCAATCTTATAGTTTTGTCTTTATAGTAATGGTAGCATTTCTACAATGGGTTTAAATTTGAGACTATCACAAGGAAAAATCGGATCTTAGATTAGAAAATAACTATGACTCCAGTCACTGACGGACACATCGACGGACTGGTAACGCATGCGAAGGACCGTTACATGAATCAGTCGTGCTAGGTACTATCTATTATGGCACCAAAACAAGATGAGTTCGGCACGCCGAGCAATGAATTTGTCGCCCGTTTGCCCGCCTGGTCAGTGTGGCTCTGATGATGAGCTGACACCAAGCACTTCGCCCACATCCCGAGTATGCACGTGCTGCCAGGGGCCACACCCAAAAAGCTGGCAGTCGGGAGTATCAGTCACTTGCCTCCTAGTCGGATGAGGAGCGCGCACCTGAACGGCGCACCATCATGGGTCAGCTATAATGAAAAGGAGCGTCTGGCGCCTTAGGAGTTTAGTGTAGGAGGAAGCCTCCGGATTGATGAGTCCCTTGACTCTCCCCAGCTTCAAAGTAGCCTCGTCTGATAGCTGCCAGTTTGGGAACCCACACCCGTTACGAACTGTGCCTCTCAACTCGCGTTTCAACCAGCCCAACCGGCGGTTGTGTGTCGATGGGTAGTATCAAATCTATTCGATGCAAAGTTTCTGAATGAAAAGGAGTCATGACACAGGACACTTAATTTGGAGCGGCGGGGTCCTTCACGGGAAAGTCTCCTGACTATGCCAGAGCTCACATATCTTCACAAGAAATCAACCGGGATTAGTGGAGACAGCGCGTTTATTGGGACGTCTATAGTGAAGAGTTGGTCCGAGAGTTCTACGCCTCCACGTAGATACTCTCAGATTCACAGATTTAGCCCCGCGGGCAGAGCTCCCGCCAATAGGCCCCACTGGAAGCATGTCCGCCCTTAGTGGCATTCATGGTTGATATCTCTATGCCTGCCATCCGTCCGGGGTATCTATACGGTGAATGTTGATGCAAAACGAACCCTCTCATTCGCCGAGTTTGACTACCTGATGGAAATTGTCAAAGATGGCCAATTCCGCTGAGCCACGCTGAGAGAGACCACTAAGAGGTGGATTACCCTGTGCACTTGTCCTTGATGGACGAGCATAGGGTTGCTGACTGGGTGACCGAGGCCGAAGGGAGCCATCTAGAAGGCTACCTCCGGTCCACGACGATGTGTTGTGGTTGATTGTACGCATGGCCTTTCCACCACAGCTGCATGATAATATCGTCACATGGGATAGAGCTAGTATGATGGCGGCGATGATAGTCGGGTTTGAGGTAGATTTTGCTGGCTTCTACAGGTGGTCTGCTACGAGAGGGATTTAGGTCACTACTACTTACCCGTTCCCGTGCATGATATTTCATATGAAGGTCGCCCGAGGGTTTGTGCCTATAGGGCTCTGTTGATCAGCTCAAGAACCCCGCTGGGCCTTGTTGATATCAGCCCATCAGGGATGAGGCAAATGAGTTCGGGATTCACGCAGAGAGCCCCGTACAGAGTGCCTTAAACTCGGTGAAAATCTGGTGCTACACGGTTTTTTAGACACAAGCACGGACGGCTACGAGGCGGCTTCACTGACACTACCACCGTATAGAGTCATCTAGGTAAGTAGTGGTGGGGTAGTAGTTTAAGTTAGTAGCACTGCCCGAAGCTCCCTCACTCGGCCCCTTTTCCCGCTCTGGTCCCGCTTGTTAGGGTCCAAAAACTTTTTAGAGGCACAAATCGCACACTTTGCATCAATCCAGCCTTGGATGCAGAGGTTATTGCTGAGTGAGACAAGCAAGAACGCTTGGAGCGGAGAAATGGTTCTAGCACACAAGCGGAAGATCGCTGAGGGTTCATCAGCGCCATTGGACGTTTTTGAGTTGGGATTGTTAGACCGGACCAACCCCTCACCTGGATGTTGTATCACCTTAGGCCTGCGGTCGGACAGTCTTAGAGCAGACTCGATATGATCTTAAAGGCTAGGGTGCCGATGGTGAGGCCCCTTGTGCAGAGCCTGCTGAATGACCACATGATGGTTAGCCTTATTAGCTACATTATGAGATTCCACCAACTTACATAGAGAGCATGACCAGAGGCGTAGGGGTCGAGAGGAGGATGAGGCTCGAGAACGGAAGAAAGAAGGGCGCCGTGCGTGAGGATAGAGGGCTGCGATGAGCGCCTCGCTTGTGATGAGGAGGCGCGTCAGATGAGGGCAGTAGAGTTAGCTACTGGGCATCTAGCTCTAGAAATGTGGACATTAGCGGGGGGAGGCAATGTAATAGTGTTGTCGATGTTGTGGGACACTATGAAGGGCTGGTTCGTCCAGATACAGAGGTGGTTCAGTGGGTTACGGGGAGAATCGGGACATGCCAACTTGCTGATAGGCGGGGGGCTTTGCGCCCCAGGTTTTGTTTCACTACCACTCTTAGTATTTCAATTTTTTTTTTATGCATGGGGGACAATTTCATGTCTTTTTGATTGGGGTTGGGGTAAATGGAAAGTGAGTACTAAGGTGAAGTCTGAGAGTAGCCCAATTCATATCCGCTTTTGGACGTGTTTCTGGCCTGTGTTCTGTTTCCCACAAGAGCTGATTATTTTTTCTGTTGAACCGGCATCATCCATGTCTATATCTGGGTAATAGTTTAATTCTGAAGCATGAGTCTAAAATGATATCTTGATGAAATGACAAATAATGCATGACTAGGCATTCGTTAAGTGTAAATGTGTGGCTCTAAGCATGACTAGAGGTACACCACTGCCATGACCCAAGTCTAGAATTCGAACTAGGTGTCTAATAACTGGTAGGTAATGACTTTTCTGATTTCAAGTGAGTTGAGGAAGATTTCAATAGTCCACTATTTGTCCTAAGTTAGAATTGCTGTTAGTCCTGCTAAAAGTAAGTATAATAGAAAAGGTAGGAAAGGATCATTAGGCCCTGTTTAAAATATATCCCATTTTAGACTAAAATAAAAGAAAATCAAATGGAAATTAATCATTCTTTGATACAAAATGATTTGAGCTAACAGACCTTCTTTTTCACACCCAACTGATCTTGTTGAGAATAATGTGTTGGCCTGGTCCCTCCTTGGGACATGTGCACCTTAGCTTATGCCAAAAGCATAAGTTGAGGGTGGCTAATGCATCCGACCAACTTTGTGTATTGTGTACTTTGACTCATGGCAAAGCCATGAGTGAGGTGGGCTAGTATTGAGGACATTGCTCTGGAAGTGGGGTTGAAAGTGAGAAGAACAAAGAGGGAGAGAAAAGAAAAAAGTAAAGGGGGGGGGGGGGACCTCAAGACATCAGTGAAAAAGAAAGTGAAAATAAAAAAAGAAATAATATAAAATACAAAAATACAAGCAAGAAAAGAAGAGAGTCACTTACACAAATGGGAAAGAAGAAGGGAAAATAGCAAGGTGAAAGAATAGATAAACTGAGCGAAATAAAATGAATAAAAAATGGTAGTTTAGCGATCTGTCAAGGAGGGGAAAAAAATAGTCACTAAAGTTTACCTAAATATTACCCTACCTGCTCTAGCCTATGTTACAAGATAAGAAAGAAAGTCCTAGCGTGATCCTAAGAGGGTATTATCAGCGCACTCTAAAGCAGTGAAAATAAGGCAAAGCGTATGGCAATATGTATGAAGGAGTATGAATTTTTCTGAGAGTGATGTGTTGAAAAGTAATCCTTCCCCCCCATTATACTCAACGGAAATCATTGTGTGAAAAAAATGAGGGATTTTATTTTTGAAGTGAGGACATCGTTGCAATACCGGAAATATTAGCACTCGGTGAAAATTGAAGAGGATAGGTGTTAGGGCATTGGTGAGTATGTGTCATGGTCTTGATTCACATAATTCAGCCTTAATAGTGATAGCATGCCTTAAGATGATGAGTATTGATTGGGATTAATAGCTAAAGAGTGTTAAAGATATTAAAAACATGCGATACTATTATATAAAGATTTTGTATTGAGTCTAGGCGTCGCTTGAGGACAAACAACGAATTTAAGTTGAGGGTTGCTTATATCGTGGTTTCACGGTAGTTTTAATGCTTTTGCGCTTAAGTTTAGTGGGTCCAAAAGCCTTTTGTACTAATTTTTGTAAGTTAAGTGTCTCTCGATTTGCAGGAAAATTCGTCTAAAGATGAATTTGGAGTTTTTAGCAAGAAACTACAGGAAAGTACCACAATACGGAGATTTTGTGACGGTTCGTCCGTGGACCAACTGAACGTACGTAGGTAGGTGGCATCGTAGCGTAGCTGCTGAAGGAGATGGGGAAATTCTGACCAAGTGTGGGGCTTAACGGATCAGTGTACGCCGCCCACCCATTGTATCCATGACGGTCGTAATGCTAGTTAGTCATGAAGATCAGAGAAGTAGTCCCATACCCAAAGTGCAATAGTTCAAGCTGTTTTGGCATTTAGGAGACCCTCAAAGGGACTGTTGTGCCCTGTGTGACGATACGTCATACCTGCACGTCGAGGGGTAGTGTGAAAAAGGCACATAATAAATTGCACCAAGTATAGGACGACGGGAATCATGAGGGCCCGTCGTGACCACGATGATCCGTCGGGGCGGCCGTCGACCCAGCGCGTTTTGACAGATTTCCAGCAAATGAAAGTCCTAATTTAATTAGTTTTGATTTTTTAAAAAGTTCGAAAAACACATTTTTGGATTAGACTCTGGATTATTTTTACTCTTTGTGAAGGACTCTTGGTTATTTAGTTCTTTTGTGGATTAATTTGGTGAGTATTGTACACTTTTGGAGATCTTTGTCTTCAATTAAATTTCAGTAATTTGATGTTGGTGACTTTGATGATTAATCAAGTGAATTTTGGATTTTATTCTTTCGCATTGAAGGTAAGTGTATGAATTCTTTATACATATTTAATATTAGGATTATGAACTATGCGCGTAACTAAAACTCCATAACTAGGGTTGTGGGTACCAAGGCGAATAATGAGTGTATAAAACCTAACATAAAATAACAATTTTAGAATAGTGTCTATGCATGTATTGATTAATCTTTAACTTAGAAAGTCTTTTTAAAGTATGGCAAACGTTGTTAGAAACTCGTCTTTAATTGCTACTTGCCGGACCAAGGAGGTAAATAAAAGGAAAAGAAATACAACATATATTTAGTGTATATATATAATAGGCTAGTATTGTTGGTACGAGGTAGGGTAATAACTTGAAATATGAATGACGATGCTTAATATTAAGGTAAAGGTAAGCGGGTAGGTATAGTTGTATAGCAACACACGTAGCGGACCAAGGCCTTTTGCGCAGGAAATTTTTCTGATGTCGGACCAAGGATTTAGAAATACATAAACTTATCCACTGTGATGGAAGATAATAGGAAAGAAGTTTTAGTTAGGAATTAGCAAGTTATGACCCTGTGGGGAACACGTAAAACCTAGTTACTTTATTAATTGATTTTAAACTCAACATTTGAAAGATATTAGTTGTCTCCTTTAATTTTTTAGTGTATTTTCTTTATTTAGAAATAGAAAAAAAAACCTTTATCTTTTTTTATTTCCAAGGAAATAAGTGGACCTAAATCGTCAGTAATAATAGATTGAAATTAAGTCTGAAGTATTTTCCTCGTGGGAACGATCCCAACCTCATTAGTTGGGTTATTTACTTGATACGACCACTTTGCTTCTTATTTGAGAAGTAAGTTTGAGTGTATCAAGGCCTAAGTGAGGGTTCACGAGCATCAAGCTCTCACCACTAGAGGGGTTCAAGCCAAGCTAAGATAGTCTCGCTGCGTTGCGCTACTTGAGGTAGGATGCATTTTGGGAGGTTCAGACAAAGTTTCATAGGTTGTTATTCTTGTGGAAAGAGGGGCATGAGTGGATAAACTTCTCGACTATAGAACAAGGTGGTATAGCTCAGTCAACCAAGGCGGTAGTTTGTTCCTCCTCATCAACACATACTACATGGCATAGACCCCAAACATAAGTAGGTAAAAGTAGAGGCAGAGGCAGAAAGGGAGCATCTAGTTCTGGTAGTGGAAAAAATTGTACATATTCACTAGCTGGCCGACAGGCCTCAGATTCATGTCCATATGTTGTGACAGGTACATTGATAGTTTGCTCCCATTGTGTTTCTACTTTGATAGATCCTGGATCTACTCTGTCTTATGTCACCCCATTTATTATAGGGAAGTTATGAATAGTAATAGAGTCAATAGATTGAACCTTTATTGTATCTACACTAGTTGGTGAGTCTAATGTTGCAAGGAGAGTCTGACGATGTCGCACGGTAGAAATTATCGACCATCAAACCTCTATATATCTCGTAGAGTTAGAGATTGTTGATTTCGACGTCATTATGGGTTTGTACTGGTTAGAGTCTTGTTATGCTAATGTTGAGTGTCGGACCAAGAATGTTAGATTCCATTTTTCAAGAAAGGGATTTCAGGATTGGAAAGGCGATACAACAACACCAAAAGGTAGGTTTATTTCCTATCTTAAGGCGAGGAGAATAATTACTAAGGGTTGTATTTATCATCTTGTTCACGTTCATGTTATAGATGCATAACCACAAACTCTTCAGTCTATTCTGATAGTTAATGAGTTTCAATATGTATTTCCAAACGAGTGTAACACCTCGTATGTGTAATGACCTATGCTAGAACCTAAACTATAGTCTAACGACCTAAGGAAATCTACACGTAATGATAAGGTCCTAAACTAAGCTTCCTAACCCTGAATTAATATTTCAATACCAAAAAGTCAAAGGACGACAAGCCTAGGACCCTCCCAAGGGTCCATGAGAGGACCCGAGGAAGAGTACAAAAAGCTTCCAAAAACCAGCTTGTCCAGGTTGACCACTAACGGACCGTTAATGGATTCACGCCCTATAAATGGGAGTCGTGAGTCCAATACTTAGTCTCGACCACTTTGCCCTCAAGAACCATGCCTCTGTCTCAAATAGCGAGTGACCAGTACGCTCCGTCTATGTATTGATTCCACGTCAACAGAGACTTGTCAATGGGCGCTAACCACTGCCCTAAGAATCGACTTATTGAAGGTTACTTAGGTAATTATTTAGTGGTTTAGTTAATACTTAATTACGACTTCCATTATCTAGTTAAGTATAGTAAAAGATATTAAAGCATTAAAACAAGTTTCCACCTTATATCTCCCAATCAAAAATCAAAACCACTTTCCCTCTCTCACAAATCCTCTCTCTTACCCACCACTGAAGAACAAGTAAGAACTCAAGCTAGGACACTCAATATTCACTGTCTTTCACTTCAAACTCGTGAAATAACATAAAACAAGGTATGGGGATGTTGATTCATGGATTAGTTTCTCCATGAAGCCCTTCAAAACTTCTATTTTTGAAATTGATATTGTGACACAAAATTAGGGCTTGTGATCTAGCCATGGTTTCACTCAAAATATAGTTTTCTTTATGTTAGGTGACTTATATTATGAATGTATTGGGATTAATTGATGATTTCTATTGTTAAAATCTTCCAACAACCCATGTGCACCCTATATCCTAATTTCATTAATGTTGTTGAAGAAATTGAGTAGATAAGAACATAGTGAATTGTGGTTGATGATTATCTAGTTATAGAATCTTGTTCCATGACTATTTGATGTCTATGGGGGTAATTGTGATACTTGATTCTTGACCGTCAAAATGGGGTAAATTCTAGGGTTTGTATATATGTTAGAGAAATGTTGCATATAAACTTTGAATTTTCTTGCATGGTACATGGCTTATGAAATGATGCAAGTAAGGTAGTGTGGGATGGTTTTCACTCTCTTGTACCTTACCTATTGTATTTCATGAATTATGTATAATTAGGCTAATCTCTTGTATTGATTGAAAGTACAGTTCTCATGAAAACACTATGATTGATATTGTGAAAGTGCTACTCACATATGTATATTGATTCTAGGATGAAAATGTATTCTCACTTAATGAATCTATGAGATTTATGTTAAATTGTATTGAATGAAGAGGATATACCTTTTCACACATGTAGATACAATTAAAAAGAATAATAGTAGTAAGTTGTAAAACTATACTAAGCACCGAGAGGATATGACCAATGAGGAAAAGACCCTCTCGTTAATGAAAAAGGTTGGGTCATCCTAGAGGTACTCATGAGATGAGGACTTCTCTGTTAATGCAATAAGTAGAGTCTCTAGGAACAACATCCATATCTCTACTCCGTGCCTCAGTATGACGTAAATTAGTGGATCCAGAAGTAGCTAGTAGTAGGTTTTACCTTGGCAAAGTTAGACAACACCCTTTTTAGGGTGGTGGGGCTTTATGACATTTGATTCCATGTAATCTATTATGGTCCATGTTGGTTATGGTTGATCTTCCCTAATTAATGAAGTATGAACTAGTCTACAATATCCTAATAGGTTTACTAAGTAGATGTGGAGGTATGGGACTTTACTTGTACATTGTACTAGTGGGCTTAAAAGGATGTTACGGGAGGTTCTTTGTAGTTATGAAATGGTATGAGAACATGTATGTTGAATGGATAATGGTTCGGATGAACATATACCTATATTCAAATGTGGTTCATGATTCATGTGCTTCACTTATGATTATGGAAGGTGATGGAATTTAAAGGTAATGTGTGTGGTCAAGGTGGTTTCTAAGGGATGCTTGGTAGGCTTAGTATTATGGAATGCTAACTTTACATTGCACAAGTGGACCTTCGGAAGTGCTAAAGTCATGCCTTCATTGTATTTTGGACATTGTTAAGGCATTGCCTTAAATATTGTGTTGGTGATGTAAATAGCTTTCAAAAACCTCATAAATGCATATGTTACATGTACATGTCCCTTTCTCATGTATTAATGTTTTTTAGTGCATTAATTGTACTAACCCCTTTCTCCTTTTCTATTATGAGTATTTGTTCCGTCTAAGTGGTTTGCTTCTACATTCTGGAAGAAATCTTGGACTTATCACCTCCAAGACTTGTGGTAGGTCCTCAAAGATACAAATGCACTTGATATAACTTTATGATTTCCCTATTGATGAAATAGACTTAGTAGCCATTCCTATGTACTTTTGTTATGAGACTATTGTCTAAAAGGCTAAGGACCATGTTTGAATACTTTATGTTGTATTTGTATTAGTAGATGGTGTATGTGTAATGATGGTATTAGATTCCTACTATTTTGCTCTACGAAAATAAAGTTTGAATTTCGAGTTCATTATGAAATGACGATTATACTAAAAGATTATATAAGACCTCATTGAGGTCAAATACTCCGATAACATTTAGGGGTACTCTCCGGTCATTACAAACTTGGTATCAGAGCCTAAGGTTATCAAGATATTACAAGGGTTGATGTCACACACTCCACGTCTAGTAGAGTCTTACTCATAAATGTGAAGCGCGCCACATTTATGAGTAGGAGGCTATGAGATTATTATGAATCTTCACTTCTTCATCAATTTATGATCGTTCTTGAAATCCTAACTATGTTTCATCCTTTTATTCTAATCCTTTTTTTGTGCTTATAGGCCATGAATACAAGAAGAACAAACGTTAGAAGAGACGAGGAGGAGAATGTGAATGAGGCGTCTCCCCCTCGAGCTCCTCATCAGAACCCTCAAGTCTCTATTGAAGAGGGTGCTATGTCCAATGTTGAAATAAGGGATATCATCCATAAATTGACTCAAGTGTTGGCCACTCAAGTTGGTAGGGATACTAGGGTGCAAGTGAATCCCTGTGCTAGCAAAACCGCTTCAAGGAAAATGGATTTCACAAGGATGAATCTCCCTATTTTTTTGAGGTCCAAAGTGAAGGAGGACCCGAAAGGGTTCATTGATGAAGTGTTCAAGGTAATAGATACTATGGGTGTGTCTTCCCAAGAAGAGGCAGAGCTAGCCGCCTATCAACTCAAGGATGTGGCTCAAATTTGGAATGAAAAATGGAAGGAGGAGAGATCTATTAGAGAACGATTACTTGGGAAACATTCAAAATGATTTTCCTTGATAAGTTTTCCCCTTGGAATTAAGGGAGAGAAAAAAGCAAGAATTCATGAATATAGGTCGACTATGCTAATTCCAAGCATGTACAACTCTAGTCTTATGGTCCATGTGGAACATATTAAGGAACAAAAGCTTAAGAAAGTTGATAGAGAGTTGCAAAGGTCAAGTCCTGATGAGGGAAATTTTTTAAAGGCTAGGTTTTAAGTACAAGACAAACGAAGGTTCAAAAAGAGGTCTTCTAATCCAAGTCCATCCAATTATCCTAAGCCAAATTAAGGGAGGAGGACTACCCTTAAACCTCAAGGAGGCAATGAGAGTTATCCTTTTGTTGAAAGAACTAGTTGTGCAAAGTGTGGTAAAAACGATGAAGGGAAGTGTCTCGTCGGTATGGGTGTTTGCTATAAGTGTGGTAAAAGTGGTCACCAATTGAAAGATTGTAAAATACACACGACCAAAGGTAAATAAGGTACCCAAGCTCCAACTAATGATCCCAACTCTGATGCTCCTAATAAGAATCACTTCTCTGCTCTCCGAACCTGAGGTGATCAAGAGATCTCTCTGGATGTTGTTACTAGTATGTTGCAAGTATTTTCAATTAATGTTTATACATTATTGGATCCCGGTACCACTTTGTCTTTTGTAACTCCTTTAGTGGCTATGAGATTTGATATGCCCCGGTGGGTGATCTCGTATTTGCTAAAAGAGTATTTAGGGGTTGTTCCATTTCATTGCCCAATAGAGTCACATTGGTTGATTTGGTAGAACTGGACATGTTTGAATTTGATGTCATTTTGGGGATGGATTGTATACATGCTTATTTTGCTTCTATTGATCGTAGAACGCTGGTAGTAAAGTTCCAATTTCAAAATTAACCTATTTTAGAATGGAAAGGGGGAAACTTAGCTCCAAAAAAGTTAAAGCATTTCATGTTTTAAAGCTTGTAAGTTGATTTATAAGGGATGTCTCTATAATATTGTGAGAGTCAAAAATCTTGCGTCTAAAACTCCTCCATTAGAGTTGTTCCTCGTCGTGAAGGATTTTCTTGAAGTCTTTCCCAATCCCAAAATTCCTCTTGAACGGGAAATAGATTTCGACATTGATTTCTTACCGGATACAAATCCCATCTCATCCCTCCTTACTGAATGGACCTGGACAAGTTTAAGGAATTAATAATCAACTTAAGGATTTGTTAGATAAGGGTTTTATTCAACCAAACATATATTCATGGGGTGCCCCGATGTTATTGGTGAAAAGATGGGTCTCTTTGAATGTGTATTGACTATCGGCAATTGAACATGGTCACTATAAAGAATAAGTATCCACTCGCTAGGATTGATGATTTGTTTGCCCAACTTCAAGGAGCAAGTTAATGTTAAAAAAATTGAATTTAGATTGGGTAATCACCAACTAGGAGCGAGAGGTGATGATATTCTGAAAATGGTATTCTGAATTAGATATAGTCTTTTTGAATTCTTAGTGATATCCTTTGGTATTACAAATGCCCCAACTGCTTTCATGGACCTTAAGAATCGAGTTTTTAGAAGTTATCTTGATTTGTTTGTGATTGTCTTCATTTACGACATCTTGATATATTCTAAGAGTGAGAATGATCATATGAACCATTTGAGGATACTGTTGCAAGCCCTCTAGGACACCATCTTTTTGCTACAATTAATAAATGTAAGTTTTTGTTAATATCTGTTGCTTTTTTGGGGCACATTGTCTCGAATGAAAGGGTACAGGTCGATCCTAGAAAGAATGATG
>JAKWJA010001898.1:0-7500 GCA_027704765.1 Solanum habrochaites | reverse complement strand
GAGGAGGCAGGAGGAGGAGGAGGAGGAGGAGGAGGAGAGGATGGAGGAGGGAGGAGGGGGGAGGAGGAGGGGAGTGAGGAGGAGAGGAGGGGAGGAGGAGGAGGAGAGGAGGGAGGAGGACGGAGGAGGAGGCGGCGGAGGAGGAGGAGAGGAGGCGAGGAGGAGGAAGAGGAGAGGCGGAGGAGGAGGAGGAGGAGGAAGAGGAGGAGGAGGAGGAGAGGAGGAGGAGGCAGGATGGAGGAGGAGGGAGGAGGCGGAGGAGGAGGAGGGGAGGAGGAGGAGTAGGAGGAGAGGAGGAGGAGGAGGAGGGATGGAGGAGGAGTGAGGGGAGGCGGAGGAGGAGTGAGGAGGAGGAGGGGGAGGAGAGGAGGAGGGAGGAGGAGGAGGAGAGGGAGGAGGAGGAGGAGGAGGAGGAGGAGGCGGGAGGAGTGAGGAGAGGATGGAGGAGGAGAGGAGGAGGAGGAGGAGGAGTGAGGAGCGGGAGGAGGAGGAGGGGGAAGGAGGAGGAGGAGGATGGCGGAGGAGGAGCGAGGAGGGAGGAGGAGAGGAGGAGGAGGAGGAGGAGGAGGAGGAGGGAGGAGGAGGAGGAGGGAGGAGGAGGAGGAGGAGGAGGAGGAGGATGGGGAGGAGAGGAGGAGGAGGAGGAGCGGAGGGGAGTGAGGAGGCAGAGGAGGCATGAGGAGGAGGAGGAGGAGGAGGCGGAGGGGAGGAGAGGAGGAGAGGGATGAGGAGGAGGAGGAGATGGAGGAGAGGAGGAGGAGGAGGAGGAGGAAGGAGGAGGAGGAGGAAGGAGGAGGCGGAGGAGGAGAGGAGGAGGATGGATGGAGGAGGAGGAGGAGGAGGAGGAGGCGGGGAGGAGGAGGAGGTAGGAGGAGGTAGGAGGCGGAGGAGGGAGAGGCGGAGGAGAGGAGGAGGAGAAGGAGTAGGAGAGGAGGAGGAGGAAGGAGGAGGAGGAGGAGTTGAGAGGAGGAGGAGAGGAGGAGGAGGGATAAGGGAGGAGGAGTAGGTAGGAGGAGGAGGGAGGAGGAGGGTAGGGGCGGAGTAAGAGGAGGAGGAGGAGGGGAGAGGAGGAGGAGGAGGAGGAGGAGGAGGAGGTAAGGGAGGAGGAGGGAGGAGGAGAGGCGGAGGAGGAGGAGGAGGAGGATGGGAGGAGGGGAGGTAGGGAGGAGGAGTGAGGAGAGGAGGAGGAGGAGGAAGGAGTGAGAGGAGGAGGAGGAGGAGGAGGAGGAGGAGGAGGAGGAGGAGGAGGAGGAGCGAGGAGGACGGAGGAGGAGGCAGGATGGATGGAGGAGGAGGGAGGAGTGAGAGGAGGGAGGAGGAGGAGGGGAGGAGGAGAGGAGGGAGGAGGAGGAGGAGGAGGAGGAGGAGGGGAGGAGGAGGAGGAGGAGGAGGAGGGGAGGGAGGAGGAGGAGGAGAGGAGGAGGAGGAGAGGAGGAGGAGGAGGAGCGGTAGGAGAGGAGTAGGAGGAGGAGGAGAGGATGCGGAGGAGTAGGAGGAGGAGGAGGAGGAGGGATGAGGAGGAGGAGGAGAGGGAGGAGGAGAGGAGGAGGAGGGGGAGAGGAGGAGAGGAGGAGGGGAGGAGGAGGAGTAGGAGGAGGAGGAGGAGAGGAGGAGGAGGAGGAGGGAGGAGGAGGAGGAGGAGGAGAGGAGGGTTAGAGGAGGAGTGAGGCGGAGGGAGTAGGAGGAGGAGGAGGAGGTTAGGAGAGGAGGAGGAGAGGAGGAGGAGGAGGAGGAGGAGGAGAGGAGGAGGAGGAGGCGGAGGAGGCGGAGGGGAGGAGGAGGAGGAGTGAGGACGGAGGAGGAGAGGAGAAGGAGGGAGGAGGAGGAGGAGGGATGGAGGAGTGAGGAGGAGGTAGGAGGAGGAGGAGAGGAGGAAGGAGGAGGCGGAGGAGGAGGGAGGAGGAAGGGGAGGGAGTGAGGGAGGGTAGGAGAGTAGGAGGAGGAGGAGGAGGAGGAGGCAGGAGGAGGAGGAGAGGAGAGGAGGAGGAGGCGTGAGGAGGAGGAGGAGGAGGAGGAGGAGGGGATGAGGAGAGGAGGAGGTAGGAGGAGTGAGGAGAGGAGGAGGAGGAGGAGGGATGGAGGCGGGGGAGGAGAGCGAGGAGGGGGAGGAGGAGGGATGGAGGGAGGGTAGGCGGAGGAGGAGGAGGAGGAGGAGGAGAGGATGAGGAGGAGGATGAGGAGAGGAGGAGGAGGAGAGGGGCGGAGGAGGAGGAGGAGGAGGAGGAGGAGGAGGAGGAGGAGGAGGAGAGGAGGGAGGAGAGGAGGGGAGGAGGAGGAGGAGGAGGATCGGATGGTAGGGGAGGAGGAGGAGGAGGAGGGGAGGAGGGCGGAGAGGAGCGAGGAGGGAGGGAGGAGGAGGAGGAGGAGGGAGGAGGAGGAGGAGGAGGAGGAGGAGGAGGAGGAGGAGGAGGGAGGGAGGAGGAGGAGTAGGAGGAGAGGAGGAGGTAGGAGGAGGAGGCGGGGAGGATGAGGAGGAGAGTGGAGGAGGAGGAGGAGGAGTGAGGAGGAGGAGGAGGAGGAGGAGAGGCGGGAGGAGGAGGCAGGAGGTGATGAGGGAGTGAGGGAGGAGAGGAGGAGGAGGGAGGTAGGAGGAGGAGGAGGAGGAGGAGGAGGAGGAGGAGGAGGAGTGGAGGATGGAGGAGGAGTGAGGAGGAGGAGAGGAGGAGGAGGAGGAGGAGGAGGAGAGGAGGCGGAGGAGGAGGAGGAGGAGGAGGAGGAGGAGGAGGAGGGAGGAGGAGAGGCGGAGTGAGGAGGAGGAGAGGAGGAGGAGGAGGTAGGAGGCAGGGAGATAGGAGGAGGGAGGGGAGGAGGAGGAGGAGGATGGAGGAGGAGGAGAGGAGGAGAGGAGGAGGAGGAGGATGAGGAGGAGGAGGAGGAGGAGTAGGGAGGAGGAGGAGGATGAGGGAGCGGAGAGGAGGAGGAGGAGGAGGAGGAGGGGGAGGAGGAGGAGGAGGAGGAAAGGAGGAGGAGGGAGGAGAGGAGGAGGAGATGTGAGGGAGGAGAGAGGAGGAGGAGGAGAGCGGAGGAGAGGAGGAGGAGGAGGAGATGAGGAGGAGGAGGAGGAGGAGGAGGAAGGTAGCGAGGAGGAGGAGGTAGGAGGAGAAGGAGGAGGAGGAGGAGGAGGAGGAGGAGGAGGAGGAGGAGGAGGGGGGATGAGGAGGAGGAGCGGAGGAGGAGAGGAGGATGGAGGAGGAGGAGGAGGAGGAGGAGGAGGAGGAGGGAGAGGAGGAGGAGGGAGGAGGAGGAGGAGGCGGAGGGAGGAGGAGGAGGAGGAGGAGGAGAGTGAGGAGGAGGAGGAGGAGAGTGAGGAGGAGGAGAGGAGGAGGAGGAGGAGCGGAGGAGGCGGAGAGGCGGGAGGCGGAGGAGGTTAGGAGTAGGAGGAGGAGGAGGAGGAGAGGAGGGAGAGGAGGAGGAGGTAGGGAGGAGGAGGAGGAGAGGAGGAGGAGGAGGAGAGGAGGAGGAGGAGGCGGAGAGGAGGAGGAGGAGGCAGGAGTGAGGAGGCGTAAGGAGGCGGAGGAGGAGGGATGAGGAGGAGGAGGAGGCGGAGGAGGGAGGAGGAGGAGGAGGAGGAGGGAGGGAGGAGGAGGAGAGGAAGGAGGATGAGGATGAGGAGGAGGAGGAGGAGGAGGAGGAGGAGGGAGGAGGAGGAGGATTGATGAGGAGGAGGTATGGAGAGAGGCGGAGGAGGGAGGAGGAGGGAGGATTAGGAGAGGAGGAGGGGAGGAGGAGGAGGAGAGGAGGAGCGGAGGAGGTAGGAGGAGGAGGAGGAGGGAAGGAGGGGGGAGGAGGTAGGAGGAGGAGGAGGAGGGAGGAGGAGGAGGAGGAGGAGGGAGGAGGAGGGGGAGGAGGGGCGGATGAGGAGGAGGAGGAGGAGGATGAGGAGGAGGAGGAGGGAGGAGGGGAGGAGGCGTAGAGGGAGGAGGAGGGAGGAGGAGCGGAGGAGGAGGGAGGAGGAGGCGGAGGGAGGAGGAGGAGGAGGAGGAGGAGGTAGGAGGAGGAGGAGGAAGGAGGAGGAGGAGGAGGAGGGAGGAGGAGGAGGAGGAGGAGAAGGGGAGGAGGAGGAGGAGGAGGAGACCGGAGGAGGAGGAGGAGGAGGAGGAGGAGGAGGAGGGAGGAGGAGGAGGAGGACGGAGGAGGAGGAGGAGGAGGGGAGGAGGCGGAGGCGGAGGAGGAGGAGGAGGATGAGGAGAGGAGGATGGAGGAGGAGGAGGAGGAGAGGAGGAGGAGGAGGAGGAGGAGGTATGAGGAGGAGGGAGTAGGAGGAGGAGGAGGAGGGCGGAGGTAGGAGGGGAGGGAGTGAGGGGAGGGAGGAGGAGGAGGAGGAGGAGGGAGGAGGAGGGAGGAGGAGGAGGGGAGGAGAGGCTGGAGGAGGAGGAGGAGGAGGAGGAGGAGGAGGAGAGGAGGAGTGAGGAGGTAGGAGGAGAGGAGGAGGAGGAGGAGGAGGAGGGAGGAGGAGGAGGAGGAGGAGGATGAGGAGGAGAGGAGAGGAGGAGAGGGAGGAGGAGAGGAGGAGGAGGAGGGAGGAGGCAGGAGGAGAGGAGATGAGAGGAGGAGGGGGAGGAGGGGAGGGAGGAGGAGGAGGAGAGGAGGAGGAGAGGAGGAGGAAGGGGAGGAGGCGGAGGAGGGCTGGAGGAGGAGGAGGATGAGGAGGAGAGGAGGAGGGAGAGGAGGAGGAGGAGGAGGAGGAGGAGGAGGGAGGAGGAGGAGGAGGAGGGAGGGAGGGAGAGGATGGAGGAGGAGGAGGGGGAGGAGCAGGAGGAGGAGGAGGGGAGGGAGGAGGCGGAGGAGGCGGAGGAGGCGGAGGAGGAGGAGGAGGAGGAGGAGGCGAGGAGGAGGAGGAGGAGGGGAGGAGGAGGAGGAGGAGAGGAGGGAGGAGGATGGAGGAGGAGGAGGAGGAGGAGGAGGAGGAGAGGAAGGAGGAGGAGGAGGGCGGAGGAGGAGGAGGAGGAGGAGGAGGGTAGGAGGGGGTAGAGGCGAGGAGGAAGGAGGAGTGGCAGGAGGAGGAGGAGGAGGAGGAGGAGGAGAGGAGGAGGAGAGGAGGAGGAGGAGGAGGCAGTGTGATGGAGAGGAGGAGGAGGTGGAGGAGGGGAGGGGAGGATGGCGAGAGGAGGAGGAGGAGGGAGGAGGAGGAGGATAGGAGGAGGGGGAGGAGGAGGAGGAGGAGGAGGAGGAGAAGGAGGAGGAGGCGGAAGGAGGAGGAGGGAGGAGGAGGGGAGGAGGAGGAGGAGGAGGAGCGGATGGAGGAGGAGGAGGGGGGGAGGAGGAGGAGGAGGCGGATGGAGGAGGAGGAAGGGGAAAAAAAGGAGGAGGAGGAGGAGGAGAGGAGGCGGAGGAGGAGGCGTAGGAGGCGAGAAGGAGGAGGAGGAGGAGGAGGAGGCGGAGAGGAGGAGGAGGAGGAGGAGGAGGAGGAGGAGGATGAACCGGTAGGGAGGAGGAGGAGGAGGAGTAGGAGGAGGAGGAGGAGGGGGAGGAGGAGGAGGAGGAGAGGAGGAGGAGAGAGGAGGAGGAGGAGGAGGAGGAGAGGAGGAGGAAGGATGGAGGAGGAGGAGGAGGAGGAGGAGGAGAGGAGGAGAGGGAGGAGGGGAGGAGAGGAGGAGGAGGGAGGAGGAGGAAGGAGGAGGGGGAGGAGGAGGAGGAGGAGGAGGAGGAGGATGGAGGAGGGGAGGAGGAGGAGAGGAGGAGGAAGGAGGAGGAGGAGGCGGGGAGAGGAGGAGGAGGAGGAGGAGAGGAGGAGGAGATGGGAGGAAGGAGGAGGAAGGAGGAGGGAGAGGACGAGGAGGAGGAGGAGGAGGAGGAGGAGGAGGAGGAGTCGGAGGAGAGGAGCTGCGGAGAGGAGGGGAGGAGAGGAGGGAGGAGGAGGAGGAGGGAGGAGGCGAGGAGTGAGAGGAGGAGGAGGAGGAGGAGGAGGAGGAGTAGGAGGAGGAGGGAGAGGAGGAGGAGGAGGAGGAGGAGGAGGAGGAGGAGGAGGAGGGGAGGAGGAGGAGGAGGAGGAGGAGGAGGACAGGCGGAGGCGGGAGGAGGGCGGAGGATGAGGAGGAGGAGGAGTGAGGGAGGAGGAAGCTGAGGAGGAGAGGAGGAGGAGGCGGAGGAGAGGCGGAGGAGGAGTAGGAGAGGAGGGAGGAGGAGAGGAGGAGGAGGAGGAGGTAGGAGGCGGAGGAGGAGGAGGTAGGATGGAGGAGGAGAGGAGGAGGAGGGGGATGAGGATGAGGAGAGAGAGCGCAGGAGGAGGAGGGGGAGGAGGAGGAGAGGAGGAGGAGGAGGAGGAGGAGGAGGAGGAGGAGGAGGGGGTGAGGTAGGAGGAGGAGGAGGAGGAGGAGGGGGGGAGGCGAGTAGGAGGGAGAGGAGGAGAGGAGAGGAGGAGCGGAGGAGAGGCGGAGGAGGAGGAGGAGGAGGAGGAGGAGGAGGAGGAGGAGGAGAGGAGGAGGCGGAGGAGGAGGCGGGAGGAGGAGGAGGAGGAGGGAGAGGCAGGAGGAGAGCGAGGAGGCGGCGGAGGAGGAGGAGGAGGAGAGGAGGAGGAGGAGGCTGATGCTGGAGGAGGAGGAGGAGGGGATGAGGAGGGGAGAGGAGGAGGAGGAGGCGAGGAGGAGGAGGTAGGAGGAGTAGGAGAGGAGGGGAGGGAGGAGGGAGGAGAGGAGGAGGATGAGGAGGAGGAGGAGGAGGAGGAGGAGGAGCGAGGAGGAGGAGAGTGAGGAGGAGGAGGAGGAGGAGGAGGCGGCCGGAGGAGGAGGGGAGGGAGGAGTAGGAGGAGGAGAGGAGAGGAAGGAGGATGAGGAGGAGGATGGAGGGGAGGAGGAGGAGATGAGGAGAGAGGAGAGGAGGAGGCGGAGGAGGAGTGGAGGAGAGGAGGCGGGAGGAGGAAGGGAGGAGGAGGAGGAGGAGGAGGAGGTCGGAGTAGGGTGAGGAGTGCGGTCGGAGGAGGAGGAGAGGAGGAGGATGAGGAGGAGGAGGAGTAGATCGGAGGAGGAGGAGGAGGAGGAGAGGAGGAGGAGAGGAGGTAGGAGGAGGAGGAGGAGAGGGAGGGGAGGAGGAGGAGGAGGAGGAGGAGTGAGGAGGACGGAGGAGGAGGAGAGAGGGAGGAGGAGGATGGAGGAGGAGGAGGAGGGTGAGTAGGAGGAGGAGGAGGGCAGGGAGGAGGAGGAGGCGAAGGAGGAGAGGAGGAGGAGTAGGAGGAGGCAGGGATGAGGGGAGGAGGAGAGGAGGAGGAGGCGAAGGAGGAGGAGGGGAGAGGAGAGGAGGCGGAGGAGAGGAGGAGAGGAGTAGAGGAGGAGGAGGGAGGATGGGGAAGGGAGGAGGAGTAGGAGGAGGGAGGAGGAGGAGGAGGGGTAGGAGGAGGGAGGAGGAGGAGGGGAGGAGGAGGAGGGGAGGAAGGAGGAGGAGGAGGACGGAGGAGGGAGGAGGAGGAGGAGGTAGTCGGATGGAGGAGGGTAGGGAGGCGGAGGAGGAGGAGGAGGAGTGAGGCGGAGGGGAGGGAGGAGGGAGGGGTAGGGAGGACGAGGGAGC